>VKKV01000027.1:0-72237 GCA_008080845.1 Phytophthora kernoviae
TAGATTTAAACTAAGAATTTCATTTTGATGTAGTTTTTGGCACGATTACTCATTTTAGCCAATCAAAACACGCCTCGACAATATCAGATCACGTTTTACGACAACCCCAAACAGTTGGCTACAAAGTGTGCTAGAAGGCATTCCGTCAGGTGGAGACAGATACAAACAGCTCTGGGAATACCAACGACCGCCTTACGAGACACATGCGTTAGAGTCACGACCGTTGGCGGCTTGAAACCCAAACGAAAACACCGGAACCAACAGAAACTGCACAATAATTCGCACAGATTGTTGGTATTCACACAAACCATCGTTCGCCACGTTGAGAGAACGCCAGTGTCTGCTCTTTAGCCAACAGATCAATTCTCACAAAGCGCATGACGCACGTCATCAATCGTCAACTCTTGGTTTGCTGCTGCATCAGATCGCAGAACTCGTCGTAGTCGATTTTCCCGTCGTCGTTCTTATCTGCTGCTTGGATGATTTTGCAGATTTCGTCTCTGCCGATGCGTTTGTTGCCTAGCACATGCAGAATGTGCTCAAGTTCGTTGCTGGAAATGAATCCGTCGTGATTGGCATCAAACGTCTGGACGAAAACAGCAACATTCAAAAGACCAAAGTGAGTCCTCATTACCAAGTTTTCAGATGACAAGCTAAGCACAACTTACTTCGAATGCAGCTTTCAGATCCCCCGATGTCAAGGCACCACTGTAATACAACACAAGTGTTGTCAGAATCGTCATTGTGTCATACAACTCCGAGATACATTTGCGCGAGACGGAAACAATACGTGCCGACGAAATAGCCGCTGGTTCGTCATGCTCACAAACTCGGTGAACGAAATCTTTCCGTCACCATCGGCATCTGCTACTTGCATAATGCCATCGATTTCCGAGCTAATTTCAGGGCGCCACAACAGCAAAGGTTACTCGGTTAGTATGAGCTCGACTGCAAGCGACGCACGCCATGACCAAACCTTGAAAGCTGTTGCCCCAGAGCAAGCATCATGCTTCGAAGCTCATTCCGGTCAATGCAGCCCGACTCGTCCTTGTCAAAGAGAGCAAATGCCTCCTTGAACATATCCATATTTACGGTTGACGTTCGACGTGAAGCGAGGTGCTGCTTTCCACCATCACCAGTGTCGCCACGCTCGCGAAATTTCGCGTACTGCACGCCCATAATGACGGTCAAAATATTGGCGCGTAGCTGTTGTAGTCGCTGGTACGATTGAAGACGCTGGCTATGGCCACTGTCGAATGGATCCGTAGACGTAGTGTGGCCATTCAGCCAGGAGTGCTGCATAGCTTGCTTAGCAGTCAACCTCTTCGACGGATCAAAATGCAGTAGCTGCGTCAAAAGTCTTTTGCATCTGTAGAGAGGCCCTTGTACCATTTGTTGGACACTACCCATTGACCAGTGAACAACATTACGTAAGTACCAGTGAGATATAAGTCGGCATTCACCCGTCTACCATCCCTACCATCGTATTTTCCTTTTGCGATCTCCTTCACAATCTCAACATCTGACTTATCACCTCTAGGATCAAACGGGTGTACTCCCGTGAGCGTGATATATGCCTAAAGCGCATGCAAAACGGGGTGTGAGTCATAGCCTCACCTATATTATATCCGCGCAGCAATAAATGTCCTATCTGCTAAAACATACCAACACTCCAAACGCCCACATATCGACGCCGAAATCCTGGGGCCGGTGTAAAATGATTTCGGTGCCCAATAGGCGCTAGCACATACGAATATTGTAGACCATTAGCTTCAAATCGCGCACCGTGTGTGACCCGCTTTGACAATGACCTACACAGTCCCATTTGGGAACTTTTCCACGACTTGTTCCCCCTGTCGTTGGCGCCGACTAATACCGAAATCCTGCAACCCAATGGAGAAACACACAAAGAATATCATTCCTGACCACCAACAGGAAACGTGACACTTATCCTTACCGCTACTTTTACATTTGCGTCTGCCGACGGATCTGACAGCAATACATTTTCAGGTTTCATATCGCGGTGGCTGAGCAGAGCGCAAATTCATGAGCAATCCAAATCAAAGCACGTAGCACACACTACCAGTTTATTCATTCAGGGACTCACCAAACACCACGAGTGAACGTAGTCCAGTGCGCGACACACGTCTCGAAGCAAGTGGGCAGCATCTTTTTCAGTCGCCCATTGAATATTTTTCTGTAGCCAGGCAGATACTTCATCGCCATAAAGATCGTGGGCACCAGATCTTAAGAATATTGAGCAGGCGCATGTGAGAGAATTGAGAACACCTCGGACACGCACCCATTAGCCTTGGCCTCACAGAGAATGCTCTGCTATGCTCACTTCGCCTTTTACCTCGGACATGGTATCCAGGCGGAGGCACCGTGCACTCAGCCCCTCCTCGAAGTCGACGTGGCGCAGGGTCCAAACGCCGCACCTCGGCACACCAAGAGTAAACGGCAACGAAGAAGCGGTGGACATCTAAAGGGCTAGTGATTGCAAACAAGAATGAGAGCAGCGCCAAGCGTGGGTACGTAGACGCTATTCACAAGCGCGCAAGAAACTACATCAGCTCTGTGGGCTCTTCGTTGAGGGCCGAGACGCATCTCGGACGATTGTAGGATTTGGCGACTGGAGCTGCAAAGACTACGGTGGATTCATCAAGATGTGTTCTGGTGGAGCAGCCGTCAACCGCGATGCCAATGCTTCGCGGAGCATTTTACTGATGTTGCAACGCTCACTGCGCGGTCTACCACACCTGCCAACTTATCGCAGGTCTCAATGAAGCTAACGCAATTCGAAAGGTTGTTCTGGTGTCGTCCTAGACGGTTGTCAGTCAGATCATCGCTGGCCGTCCTCGCGCTGGTTAGTTATCGATATCGTCATCGTAAAGATAATCATCACATATCAGATTATACAGATCTTAAATCGTACTTAAATGCCTATGAAGTTGAAGCCGCTGATAACATATTCAACACGAATAGATAAGACCATTATGGTCCCATCTTACACATGACTCCTTGGTGTATAAGGATTAACCTCCTCTTCGAACAAATCGGACGCGAGTTTCGAGAGCGCATGCATTGCAGCAAGGTCTTCCAGCGAGATTTTCTCTCGAGCGCGAGCGTCAACAGCGCAAAGGCACGCGACGACTGTTCCATCAGGCGATTTGATAGGGAAGCCCGAGAAAAAGCGTACGCCAATGTTCCTTACGATCCGTTGACGACGCAGGTGAGGATCACTCATTGTGTCTCTGATCACAAATGGCTTCCCACTGGCCACGAGAGGGAACGGACACACAGTCGTCTCTGCCCAGGACCGAGACGCACCACAAGACCCCACAACACGCTGCGTTTGAGTGCTGTGGGCGCCGTTTAACGCTACGATGTATGCAATGGAACACCGCATACGCATGGCAGCCACCTCACAGATCGCGTCCAAAGCTGCAGAGTCCAGATCATCGTCAAGTCCAGCTCCGTCTCCATGTTCGTGCTCGTGGTCCATTGGCGCGGTACTGCAGAAGGTCTGCTAAGCATTGGTATAGCGGGGAAATGCTGGTCGCTTGTGCTGCGCCGATAATGTTGTGATACATCCTGGAAACTGTAGAGAGCTGGAGCGTCTTCTTTCGACGTTCCTGCTGCTATCTGCAGTAGAGTCACCGCTCGACGAGATATTTGAGAGGTGAAGCCGAGCTTCCAAGTATTTGTCCACCATTTTCTTGTTGGGATGTTGAGGATGGAGCACTGGGAGTGAGCCGCTGTATGGCGAACGACGACGAAGAGGAGCTGGTGGGGGAAAGTCTGATGTTACTTGCTGCACCATTTGACGCACGATTTCGAGCGCACGAGCGCGAACCAATGGATCTCCTGAGAACAGCGCGTCTGCTAATTGACGCCCAGGTGTTGACGAAAGCGATGCTGAAGTGGTAGCTGCACTGCTACTTCGATCCAGTCTGTGCATGAAGGATTCATACTCTCTGGTCTGCCTCGCTGTCACCTCTTCTTCAGCGGCGCGCTGGGCTCTGCCGTCCTTGTTGAGCAGAACGTCGTAGAATGCAGTGGATATCTTCACACCTTCTCCACCATCAGCTTCATCCTCTATGTCATCTCTAATGACCCCAGTTGCTGTAGATGAAGCCGCATCAAGAGTAAAAGGTGCGTTCACGAGGGGTTTTCTTGCTGGAAAACACTGGCATCCACGTTAGCTACGCAGTCGAAGCAGATGCGATTGCGACGAACTTTGCGCGCCACAGGCTCGACGTCAAATTTCCGAGAGCATTCACGGCACACAGTGTGTGCGCAAAGCTGACAAAATCGTTCAGGACGCAGCAGACCGAAGTTTTTATGACAAATGCTGCACTTGTGCTCTCCCATCATATCTGACTGACGGGCATGTGCAGGATTGTCTGATAACCTAAGCGACGTCTGCGTACAAGCTGATCGAATGACATCGTTGCAGCAGCCAGTAGATTCACAACGTATTTGGCTTCGGCGTTGGCAGACGCCACCGCAGAGTGCTGGCGTCTCGAAGATGCTACCGGGGGAAGAGGATGCCCCATTGTCCAAAATCTCGATCGTTGCTGAGGCATATTGTTTGCTGCCGGGACTGGCGGGGTGGTGATGTACGCAGTCATAACGACGCGTGTCTGGTGTCCGCTCAAGTCGCTGTATGACCCCGTAAGGTGGTAACCAGCGGCAATATGATCTACATTATCTCGCAGTGCTTGATGTGCGACGTGTTCGCCCCTCTGGCGGATGAATTGGTCGTGAATGGGCTTTTGCAACGTCTTCATCACGTAGAAAGCTTCATTTGTGGTGGAGGAGAGCTGTGAATAAGCTGCAAAACAAAGTCTCTGGCGACGGCTACCACGCTTAGCCGCTGCCACGGGGTTGAGTGATCGACGTGAGCGCAACACGACAGATTGTAGCGCTACCCAGCCAGGTTGAGAGAGGTCACTCAGGTCTTCATCATCCCAGGCAGAATTATTGTCCCCGTAGTCTGTTGCAAGCACGGTGTGTAGACTCTTGCGAAATTCTCGTGAGACCAGCAAGTCGCCTTGTTTATATTTTCTGGCACCGAAGAGTGCACTCATGCTGGCATCAAACTGCAGCGCCTCGCGGCTGAAAAGCATCGTCATGGCCTCTTCCAGTCGACAGCTCAGAGTGACTTGGGCAGTGACAGCATAAGTCACGTTGTGGTCGTTTAGCGGCCATTGGAGCCCCTGCTGCACGTTGGAGCGCGTGTGTTCCCCAAGAATGCATCACCGGCGTATAATGAACCTCGAGGCTCCATCATTGAGTGACGAATGTCGGTATTGTGTGTCGTTCTTCGACGCCAATTGGGCCGTGGATACTCCTCGCCGATGGGAGTTTAGTGCGATCAAACTCGCTCACCTCAGCGCCGTATTGCTTTTTCTTGACAACCCAGAACGATGGGAGCTGTCTGCCTGTCGTTGACGGGTGCCAAGTGCTGTTGCGACTGACATCCCGCTGATGCCCCAAAACTGCGCGAAGTGTGGGCACGACACTAGCTGCTGTGGAAAAGAGTTCGCGGTCGGTCACAAGCGCGTTGATGGATGATACAGATAGCAACGCGTTGCGTGCAGACACTGGCGATGCTGCACTGGTGTTGCTACTTTGAAAGTCGCTGCTGCGTATGCTGCCACGAGCGCTGCCCTGGTAGTAGCTCTCCGTCATCGAACAGGTTTGGTGTAGATTTGGCCGGGAATGGCGTTTGGTTCTTGAGCGTTGAGCGTTGAGCGTTGAGCGTTGAGTGTTGAGCAAATTGCAGAGTGATAGCAACGCGGGCGCAGCTCAAGCGGCGGTTGGTGAGCCAAAATGACAGGCAAGTAGAGCGAGACTGGGATATGTTTTGCTCGTGTATACGCCGGTGCACTGGATGGATGCCCCTGCTTCTGGCTTTTTGCCTCGGCCTGATCACGTACCTGACCTCCTTGGCTTTTGACAAAGGCACTGAGCGACGAGGCGGCAGATCAGGAGCATCGATTGTACGCATTGCTGATTACTTTGGCTCTTTGACAATGAAGCAGATACCCCCAGAGTTTCGGACACGACTTTGCGGTGTAGCGGTGAAAATGAGCTGACGTAAAAGTTGAGCTTCCGTCAATGGCGCGAGTTGAAGTTGTTCCAATCTTTGAAGAAATGTTTTACCGTACGTGAGCTCCCACTCCAGTCATCACGATTCGTGGCACCGCCTTGTACAACCTTGAGCAGAGATGCAGAAGCAAAGTTCTCTAATATTGTTTACGGACCAAATATTTGGCGCATATATTGGTGGACCGTTCGCTGGTCTCTCAAAACGGAACGAGGCATTTTTGTTTGTGGTGGTGAACAACGTGCTTCAGTCCTGGGAGACGATGGGAGACAACGGAAGCCGTTTCACGGAGCTGTCGCGAATAAATAAGGGTCTTCAAACTTGTTGGCCCTCTTCTGATACGCTGTGCGCGTCATCTGAACCAGTGGAGACCTTCCAGGGTCGTCCTTCGCTCCCGTTTCGGTGTCTGATGTGTTGCCAAGTCAGTGCGCACGCAAGTCCCGTATCTCGAAGCGCTCGGCTAAGCCAAATTGGCTTTTCGAATGCTGCAGCTGTCGTGGTATTGTCGAAAGTATCCGTGAGCTTTTAGCGTTTCGAACCTCAGTCACCATTTTGAAGATTCTTAGCAGTCACAGGGGTTTTAGTGGTATGTTGATTGATGGTGCCATGAACAGAAAGGAAGACCTGAGGAGTCACTGAAACCATACGCATGGTATTTGCAGATGACAGACAACTACTTGTAGTATCCGTAAGATCAAATCATAGTGAAGATGAAATCACGGCGAGAACCGTCATTTAGTTAAGTCAATAAAGAAACGGAAAACAGCCAACTTCCAAATGGATTTCGCGCTTTGAGCGTGTTCGTCTACAGCTCGTCGTGCTCGTCCTCGTCGTCGTCGTCTTCGTCGTCGTCGCCCTCCGGGGCACCGCCCTGGTACATCTTGGACATGATAGGGTTGACGAGCTTCTCGACCTCCTTCTGCTTCTCCTCGTAGTCTTCCTTGTCGGCCTCCTGGTTGTCCTCCAACCAGTCCATGGCGTCCTGCACGGCCGTCGTGATCGTGTCCTTGTCGTCCTCGTCCAGCTTGTCCTCGAGTTTCTCCTCGACGTTGTTCTTCAAGCTGTACAGGTAGCCCTCGAGAGCGTTGCGGCCATCGATACGGTCCTTGACCTTCTTGTCCTCGTCGGCGAACTCGGCAGCCTCCTGGACCATGCGGTCGATCTCGTCCTGGGACAGACGGCCCTTCTCGGCAGTGATCGTGATCGTCTCAGCCTTGCCCGTGCCCTTGTCCTCAGCAGACACCTGCAGGATACCGTTGGCGTCAATCTCGAACGTCACCTCAATCTGAGGCACACCACGCGGAGCAGGCGGCAGACCCGTCAGCTCGAACTTGCCCAGAAGACGGTTGTCCTTGGTCATGGCACGCTCACCCTCGAACACCTGGATCAGCACAGCCGGCTGGTTGTCCTGGTACGTAGAGAGGTCTGCGACTTCTTGGTCGGGATCACAGTGTTACGGTTGATGAGCTTGGTCATGACGCCACCCACGGTCTCAATACCCTGGGACAGAGGAACCACATCAATCAGAAGCACGTCCTTCGTCAGGTCATCCTGCTCGCCACCCAGGATACCGCCCTGCACAGCAGCACCGTAGGCAACAGCCTCATCGGGGTTCACACCACGCGAGGGCTCCTTGCCGTTGAAGTAGTCCTTGATCAGCTGCTGCACGGGATACGGGTGGAGCCACCAACCAGCACAATCTCATCGACCTCCGACTTCTTCAAGTCAGCGTCCTTCATCACTCTCTCCACGGGGCCAAGGGTCTTCTTGAACAGGTCCTCGTTGAGCTTCTCGAAACGGGCACGGCTCAGAGACTCAGTAAAGTCCTCACCGTCCAGCAGCGACTCAATCTCAAGACGAGCCTGAGCCTGAGCGGATAGAGCGCGCTTGACACGCTCCGCTTCACGACGCAGCTTCTGCAGAGCACGCTTGTCCGAGGCCACGTCAATGTTCTTGTCCTTCTTCCACTTCTTAATGAAGTACTGCATGATACGCTGGTCAAAGTCCTCACCGCCCAAGTGCGTGTCACCGTTGGTAGCAAGCACCTCGAACACACCGCCGTCAATAGCCAGAAGCGTCACATCGAAGGTACCGCCACCAAGGTCAAAGACCAGCACATTCTTCTCGCCCTGTGCCTTCTTGTCAATACCGTAAGCAATGGCAGCAGCAGTAGGCTCGTTAATGATACGCTGCACAGTCAGACCGGCAATGGTACCGGCATCCTTGGTAGCCTGACGCTGAGCGTCGTTGAAGTAAGCAGGCACTGTAACCACAGCGTCAAACACTTCACGGCCAATGTAACCCTCAGAGATCTGCTTCATCTTGGTCAGCACCATAGCAGAGACCTCTTCAGGGGCGAACTGACGCTTCTCGCCCTTGACTTCCACCTGAATGAACGGCTTGCCGTCCTTGTTAATCAAGTCATAAGGCAGCAGCTTCTTGTCTGCCTGCACGGACTTGTCGGTGTACTGCGACCAATGAGACGCTTGACATCGAACAGTGTCTTCTCCGGGTTGATGGTGGCCTGGTTCTTGGCGCCGTCTCCGATCAGACGCTCGTCGTTCGAGTCCCAAGCCACGTACGAAGGTGTGATACGGTTACCCTGGTCGTTGGCGATGATCTCGACCTTCTGGTCCTTGTAGATGCCGACGCAAGAGTATGTGGTACCCAGATCGATTCCGATCACGGGGCCGCGAGGTCCCTTGGTCTCGTCTCCAGCCACGGCGCCGACGAAAGTCGCTGCCGCGAGCAGCAGAATCTTCGTGAGGTTCATCCTGTTTTGTCTTGTGTTCAGTATGGAGCGCTCTCACTTGTGCGATTCACCTCAAAACACGGAATGACAAGCGGAAATCAAGGTGCTTTTGCCCTGGAGGAAGATCGAAACGCTTTGAATACAAGGACCCATAATGAAAGCAAATGAAGTGACCTGCTGACGTGGAAGCGGGCGCGGGTTGGACGAGAACATGGGTTCTAGAAACCCGTTTAAAATACTTGGTGTTTGTAAGAACTATACGAAAAACAAGAGACGTGCTGCCACGCGTTCGAGAAGTACGCAAACGATTCGACTAAGTACGAAGATACGTCCTATGGAGGTGACGTGTTCGGCTCTTAAGTATACGGCTGGAGTGAAGGACGTTGCAATGGAAGTGATACAGGAACGCGCTTATGGCTGTTTGCAGGGTGTCATTGCCGTCGCATATTCCACTGCTTTCTATATTTTTTTCTTTTGCTTACCACGTATCGCTAGTGGTGTCAAGTTGCATTCGTACTTAATCGAGTGTATCACTCCACGTGGCAAAACGTCGAGCAGGCAACGATTTCAAAGGCAACAACTGAGTGATGGAAGGAACAAAGTTGCATGGACAAGAAGCGACTTACAATTGCAAGACGAGTGCGTCTAGCACAAATAGATGAAGGTTACGAACAGCAATGCATCAAGGGCTCTAAACGATCTCTGCAGCATAGCATTTTGTAAAGGAGGCAGATTAATGAATTGTAGCTATGAAGTGAAATGGCTACACGACTACAACTCGCTCGCTCAACTGCTGAGCTCCACATCAGATATATCTCTTCGGTGTAAAAAGTGACAGTCAAATTGAAAGCGATTTGTCTGATATGAGCACAGCCAAACACTACATTCCCGTCGTCATATCTTTTTGCGTCGCGTGTCAGCACTGCAACACCAGCCCGTAGGCATTGCCCACGCCAAGAGAAAATGTGCTTTGGCCACCATTCCAACAGTGCTTTGCAGGAAGCCTACAATTGCAGGTGAAGTCAATGGAGACCAAGTCTCATTCGAGTCTGATTTTGCAAGTTCTTGTGGTTCGTTGGACATTCAAAGTGAATAATGAACAAGCAACATAGCGTAGACTTGCAGATTTCGCGTCATGAGGACCGTTTGTGGCGTGAGTGATTGCTGTCCAGGTGACCCTAATACGTCGTTCGGGTTTGACTTTCCTGAAGTGCTGGGATTCCACGCTCGCGTTCCAGAGTCGCTTCCTATCGGACGCTCGAAACGGACGAGTTTTATGCACAGTCTCACTTCTGCTTCATCCTCTCCCTCTCGTCTCCCCACGATCGTAACCAGCGTTTGATCCTCGATGGAAGTTGTGGTGCTAGGCTGCGGGCCATCGTCCTCCGTGCCGTCCATGAAATGTGTATTGAGTCAGAACTGCGATGTCTGTCTCGAAGCGCATTCGAATCCTGACTCGAAGAACCGTCGACTGAATCCGAGTCTGTTGGTTCGCAACCTACGCACGGACTCGAACGTCCTCATCGACTGTGGCAAGACCTTCCGTGAGTCAGCGCTACGTATCTTCCCCAAGATTGGAGTGTCGGCGGTACACGAATTGGTGTTGACGCACGACCATGCGGATGCCATTTTGGGCATGGACGACCTGCGAGAAGTGCAAGCAACTGTGGAGACTGTAGACCCAGTGACGAAGGAGGTGTACAAAATCCCACCAGAGTCACTTAAGGTTCACTGTAACGAGGCTACCGGCCGTGAAGTTCGTACCAAATTCCCTTATTTGATTGAGAAGGAGGAGGAATTACAGTCGAGTGGTGCCTCGAAGAAACCGTTTCGATGGACTGCAAAGGTTCAAATCAAACCTTTCGAGTCGTGGAAATCGTTTGAGGCTTGCGGCATCCGATTCACACCGTTCCCAGTGATTCACGGTGCTGGATACACGTCGTTCGGCTTTGAGTTTGGCCATGAGTTTGGTGCGAGATTCGTTTACATCTCGGATGTAAGCGAGTTGACGGAGGAGACAAAGAAGTACTTGAACGATGCTAGCAAGTCTCCAATTGACGTTCTGGTCATTGACGCGCTGTATTTCGAGAAGTATCACAGCACGCACATGAACTTGCAGAAGGTGATGGAGGAGATCGAGACGATCCGTCCGAAGCGTACGCTGCTCACTGGTATGAGCCATGACTTCGACTACGCTCAACACTGCGCCGTGGTGGCGCAAATAGGAGAAGAAAAGAGTCTTCACGTCGAGATGACCTACGATGGGCTGAGTATCGCTTTTCCTTGATCACAAGATAGAATCTATGGTCGTTAGAGTGGCTCCTATCAAGCGCATAACGATCCCTCCCATCTGAAGCACATTAATTTCTGTTTCTGCTTTTATCGGCAGTGTCAGGCTTTTGAATGTACAAGGCAACTTCAACTTGAGCATGATTAAAGATACCAACGTCGCCTAGCCAAACGGCACATCCAAAAGCTCTTGACACCAAGCAGACAAGATCGTTTCGTTAGCCTCTAGCAATGGAAGTGGTGATTTTGGGCTGTGGCACGTCGTCATCCTCCCCTTCAATTCGGTGCATGACGAACAAGAGATGTGCCGTGTGTGTCGAAGCACTTGCCAACCCCGACTCCAAGAACCGACGCCTCAATCCCAGTCTCCTTGTTCGGAACCTCCATATAAACACCAACGTACTCATCGACTGTGGCAAGACTTTCCGTGAAGCAGCTCTACGCAATTTCCCAAAATTGGAGTGTCGGCGGTGCATGAATTAGTGTTGACACATGACCACGCAGATGCCACGTTGGGCATAGACGACCTTCGAGAAGTGCAGCAGCTTGTGGAGACTGTGGACCCAGTGACGAAGGAAGTGTACAGGATTCCACGTGCACCGTTACCAGTCCATTGCTGTAAGGATACGGGTCAAGAGATCTACACAAAATTCCCCTATCTGATGGAGAAGGAGGAGTCACAGGGAAGTGAGGCAGTAGAGAAGCCATTCCGATGGACTGTCAAGCTGAGACTGGAAGTGTTTGAAGCGTGGAAGCCCTTCAACGCTTGTAGTATCAAGTTCATACCAATCCCAGTCACTCATGGTGCTGGATACACGTCATTTGGCTTTGAGTTTGGACACGAGTTCGGCGCAAGGTTCGTCTATATTTCGGATGTGAGCAAATTTCTACAGGAGACGCGGGCGTACCTGAACGATACCAAGAAGCCACCGATTGATATTCTGCTCATCGATGCGCTGTACCTTGACAAATATAATAGCGCGCACATGAACCTACGACAAGTAGTGAAGGAAATTGAAACGATCCGTCCAAAGCGCACGCTACTCACCGGCATGAGTCATGAACTAGACTACTTCACGTACAGTGATGTGGTGGCGAAAATAGGCGAAGAGAAGGATCTTCACATCGAAATGCCGTACGACGGACTGCGTCTTGCTTTTCCGTAAACGCTTGGCTGAAACCATGCCATCAGTATGTCTCGGTTGAACGTGGAACCACATTTCACAAGACTTCGTTTTCACTTTGAGGTCACCTCACTCTTCTCAGCGTTGTTGTAACAATTTCTAGAGACACGAACTCTTGCGAATTAAACGACATCAGCATGAGCATCTGCATCAGTGACAGGAGGTGCTACTGCGTCTAGTGTGTCAGTAGTCCCCTCAGGTTCTCTCTTCGTCTCAGGTACGCTCAATGGCGTGGGAACCAACAACCCAGCCTCTCGCATGATCTCATCAAAGCCCTCCACCTCCTTGTCCACTGCAGTTGCAGCGCTGAAAGCAGCAGATGTGGCGGGTATTGGGAAGAGGCGATGGAAGCATTTGATCAAATATGGCACCAGCTCTGAACGAATGACCTGCAAGTCGTAAGACAACCAAATATCACAGCAAGGTTAGCTCATGACAGCAAGTGTTGCATACGTAGGAACATCGCACCTCATTCATGGCACGAACAGAGTCAGTAAGCGCCGTTGCCTTGGCGTTCCTTGGGGTTGTGCTAGAAACTTCACCGTTGGTTTCACCATTTGGGGCATGGATATCTAGCCCGTTCTCCACAACAAAGTCGGCGATGGTAAGCAACATTGTGCCGATTGCACTCTGGAACTTCTTCCCCAGACGATTTTGCAGCGACATAATTGTGCACAACCGCAGTTCATTCAATGATGACAGCAATGCGTTAGTGAACTCAGCCAATACAGGGAATGACATGAGGCACCGCGGTGGCGAATAATCCTCGCCGTCCGATGAGGCAGCAGCTGAGCGAGAGGCAAAAAAAGTTGCCACTGGCGCCATTTGATGATGAACGGTACGACGCGATCACAATGGGTGTCTTGGAGGGTGCTGAGAACGAGGATCCACTAGATGATGACACCGAATGCGCATTTAGGTTTTCCTGAAACTCGCGGCAAGCTGCTCGCCAGTATTCCGTCATCAAATTCAGCACATGATCTTCGAAGTACACAACCAGAACGGCGCGGAAATCCACACCCACGTCCCAGTGACCCACCAAAGAACAGACTCTGCTCTAGAATCGTTGCGATTGAGCTGAAGTCATCGATCTTTGGGAGTTGCCTGACCATGATCATAATCATCAGAACATCCGTCAGGCACAGTTTTGGCGTAATAGCTTCGATATGAAGTTAAAATCACAAATCGCACGCACTTCATAAGGATCTGAATGAAGTTAGCAACTGTCGTCGTCGCCCAGCGGCACAGTGGAGGGTCCACTTTTCCATCAACATTCTATATATCGTAGAGTGAAGGTAGCATATTGCAACATTAGCATTCACATCCATATTTCCCACAAAGTAGAAAAACTTAACGGAGCTTACCTCGCTGCCGAAGATTGCCGAATATTGGGTAATTAAGTCGAACCAACTGGTCCGCTTGACATCGATGACTTGGATAATCTGCAAGTGGATCAAGAGGCAATTGCAATAATTAGTGCGCACTTGGACACCGTTTAATGTACATAAGGACTTACGTACATATTGGTACGGATCAGAAGACGAAATCCCTCGGCTCAAGGACGACAGCCAGACGTTCCGACAGGTCAAGAACTCCTCTTTGAGCTGCTTCTCATACTCCACCGAGTTAACAGCCACCTCTCCATCGTTACGAGCAAGAGCGTCAAGACGCCGCAGATAACCCACGATACGAACGCACAGTGCCAATTGCAGATCCTCACGCAGCTTCTGTAGCAATTTTCTCGCATCGTAGTGGTCATCTGAGCCACTTCCCTCACTAAACACTCAATCACGACATTAGGCGCCGCCTCTGCCTTCTCATCAGCCTGGAACGTCTCATTGGCGAACTGAATCACATCCAGGGCCGAATCAAACAGCTCGTTGTGAATACACGCTTCCAGTAGCTGTGGGATCTCCAGTAACTCTGTCAACTATCCACATACAATATTAATAACAATTATTGTTCAATATTAAAATAAAGATACTCCTCTCCATAGTCATATTACCTGCAGATAATGCTCAAAGACGAATTGGATGTCGCCATGCTTGGACACCACATCAGCCACCTCTTTCTGGAATGTAGCACAGTACTTCTGCAGCTCTGGGATGGCAGCTTCGATCTGGGTCGTCTCTTCCTTGAGCTCTACAAGCTGAAAAACACACACACAATAAAAAATATTGTAAAAATGTTATTGTGGGCAATGGTTAAATGTATATAAACGTACGTCGTCTTTAACGATGGCTGCGCATTGATTGCTCTGGATGAAGACGTGGTAGTTCTTCAGTACGAGGTTACGCAGCTGCTCCGCCGTGTTGTCCGCCTGGATCTGCAGTCGCCACGGCTCCTTCTTGAGCTCATCGAGCGAGCACGTCTTGAGCGACGCCAGCATCGATGCTGATCCGTAGTATAACCTTCTGTAACTATGGTTACGTTCATTTCAGCTCTTTTTAGCCAATAGTAATACGCAGATTCTTCACTTCAACTTAAGCATCACATGCATTTACACCACCTTATAGACTTCATTCGTGTATGATCACAGAGTCGTGTTTGGTCGGGCACCACTAGGCTCGCCACTCTATTTTGCTCTACGCAGAAATTCTGTGCCACCAGAATTTGGTCAAGAGTCCTGATTCTAGGATGTGTCTCAGATCGGAACCTACTAAACTATTGTGCCGAGGTGGATCCTCGTGACTCTACCCAGGACACAACTGCTCTTGCTTTGGGCACAATCTTGTCCTTTCGAACTTCTTCATTCCCACCACCACCAAAGAGTTTGCCACCCTTTCCAGCACCTGGCCAAGAGCGCTACCGTATCCACAGTAGTATTTGCAAACAGTCTTGTGCGATCTTTCTGCTTGGGGTCCGTTCTGTCAAGTGTCGATATGCTCGCACGATCGCTTGTCTATCAAGGGACAACAATATCTGCTCACAGTCAACTTCACTGCGATTAAAGCACACGAAAGTTTTACACGGATCTAGACTGCACCAATGGATCATTAGCAATGATGCCACATCTCAGGTCTAGGAGTCCCGGTGTCAGAGTTATTGCCCCCACAAGAATTCGCACTGGGTCCTCTTTTGCATTGCGACCCCTTTGCAGGAGTCAGAAAAGTGCGCCGAAGTTCAACTTTGAAGTGTACTTGTTTACGTATCGAAATGCTCCACATACTGAAACCAACATGTGGTGTTTCAGCAGCCGTTATGAGCCTGAAACGCAACGGCTACCTACCTTCCTCAGATCGTGACACGCGGGATGGATGTGTCGACGTTCGCGCCATCGTCACGCTTGCAGCTGCAGAAATAGTTGTTTGTTTGCCGCTCGTCCTCACAGTTGATTTTGTCTCGAAAGTCGCACAAGTCTCCACCCAAACACCAGACCAATACCTACCATGTTGACCCGCAACGTCCAAGTGACCTCACGCTTCCTCAACTCTGCCGGACGTCGCCACTTTGCAGCGGCTACTGCATCCAACTCTGCGCGTCTGAACGGCCATGCAGCCGAGAAAACTGGCGCAGGACGCTACGTGCCCTCGGGCTCTGACGGCCGCTTCTTCATTGAGCAATTGTAAGACTTTACTGTGACTTTCCGACTCTATTCGAGCAAACACTGACTTTGGTCTCTGGTGTGTGAATTATAATAGGAATGAACACTGGCGTTCTGCTGTATCGGCTCAGAACTTCAAGAAGGACGATGTGATTGGCACGGCTCCTGGAACTTTAGTACGGAACTTCAGAAAAGTATCTTTGAAGGATATGTGTGGACTGACTCGATACCTACTGTATTACTTTGCAGTATAAGAAACCGACGAGGTTCACGATCCAAATCACGCCTGACAAGCACATGGACTTCACCGGCGGACTGGAGTTCGTGAACCATAGCTGCAACCCCAACACGCGTCTCGTCATGGCCGAAAATGAAGCGGCAGTGTCATTTGTGGCGACGAAACCCATTGCCACCAACGAACATTTGACGTTCGACTACACCACGAGTGAATGGGATATGGACGAGAAGTTCGACTGCCGATGTGGCGCCTCGAACTGCCGTGGCCACATTGACGGAGCTAAGTACCTCTCAAACGAAGAAGTCGCAGAGAGATTGCCATACTTCACCCCGAGCGTCTTGCGCCAGTTGCTGGACCGCAAACTGACAAATTGATTCATTGTTGCTGAAGCGGACAAGATAACTGCGAGGTGCCTTGTGTTCTCTAAAAAGATTGAGGCTTGTAAAACATAAGGTCGGACACGATCGTACGACGATAGAAGACCACAAAAGTGCACTAAAAATGTTGCCACAAGCTGATGGCTTCCTTCATTTTTCGGGTTACGACCGTGTCATGCTGGGCGGATACTGTTCAGGGTTCGAGGCAAGAGCTTGTTTCCATTTATTGAGAGTCTCGACCACATTCATGAATACTTGCTTGTCCTCGAGACGCACTCGCACGGCGAATGCCAATCGAGGGTTCGTCTCTGTAGCAGTTCCAACTAGAATCGCTTCGTCCTCTTCAAGTCTGTTGAATTATAGTCAAAAACATTTGTGAGTCGAGTGATGGATAAAAATAAAGGTCAAAACACATACGTAGTTGCGTAGTTCGCTAGCTTCCGACGGCAGGTATTTTGCAAGTTCTCATACACCGCCAACTCGTTACGCACGCTGAGAATGGACGACTCGAATGCCTGTAAGAGGTAATGATAAAGGTCAGTTGTTGCACTGCAGAAAGCTTCACTGGTTAGATGCTGACATACCTTCTTGTACTGACGAATCTCTTGCTCATTCATCAAGATCACTCGTAACGTGGCTAGCAGTCTCTCGTCAACGTCAGTTTTAAAAAGAGTGCCACGGAAATCGTACGTCTGGTCACGTGTGAGCTCATTTGAGTCGAGAACGGTCTGTTTGAGCTTGAAATACGGATCGGTGGGCGGGATCTTCATCCAAAAGTCCACCGCCTGAATACTATTTTCATGTGCAACGAAGCCGTACGAATATAGCAGCTTGGCATTTGAGTACTGCCCGTAGCTGATATGCAACGCGGTTCCCGACACACCATCTTCAGCAACATGGTGTGTCATCGCCTGCTTCTCTTCATTATACGACACGAAGTCATCCAAAGGGTTGCGTAACCTCACATCATGGTTAAACATATCCATGGCTGGACACAACACATGGAGGTATTTCCCGTCCTTGCTCACACCGAATGCCCGGCTCCAAATGACGCTCATCGCCCACACATAATCCTCCATCGTCAGAGTCGGGAATGCCGCGAAAATCTCTGGAAAATCTTCAGCAATAGCTTGATGAATATTTTCAAAGTCATGTTGAAGTTGGCGCTTCATTATTTGAGTCAACAGCAGCACATTGGTGCCCTTGAGCTCATTGAGTTCTGCCTCCGACCAGGAGACTGGCAGGTCGAACTCCTTCGGCAGCGACGCAATGAACGGAGCAAAGAACGACTCTGCCCCTTTGCTGCGTTCGTACATTAAATGCAATGCCAACACTTCATCAGGAGGAATCTGCGGGTATTTCTGCAACACAAGCAATAAATCCGACTGCTCCGCTGACTCGGTACTCATCGCCAGCTTGAATGGCACCTCCAACGTCACCTGACCACGAGACAATTCCTGCTTAGCGAAGACTCCATGACCTTCAAGCCTGCCCAAGTAGCGGATGTCCAGTAAGTTATCTGCAACTCCATTTGTCTTGAGCCAGTCCAGTAACGCCGTCACGACCGCTGGGGAGCTCATGGCTTGACCAATTGGCTCCTGAATGGCTGGGGTCGGGATCAATAATAAGATTTCAAAGTGAACGATAAACTATGAGAATCTAATTTTCGGTGATCGTATGTTCAAGTACGTCAGCAGGTCAAGACAGACCAGAGTCGTGCAACAGGTCACTGAGGATCATACTTGTGATCCTCTGCTGGAGTTCTTCGTCCTGTTGGGTTTGTAGAGATGAGAGGACAGAAGTACTCTTGGCTCGGGATGTTGGAGTACGTGGCCACCCTCCAGATCGAGGGGTTTGCACCGTCGAGCGTGACTCGGTTGTCCTGGTGAGCTGCGCCTGGACTTTGGAGACCATGCTGCTCACATTTGATTCCAGGCAATTGTGTGATAGCAAAATACTACTAGTGACCCCATCTTCGTCTGAAAGAAGTCGGAGCTGTCTCTCCAGCTCGCCTTCAGACTGCGCTCGGATTGCAAGAAGTTCGTCGATTTCAGTCTGGACGTGGCGATGGATAATTGCGAGCATAGACGCGTTGTCTAGTTTGTGCTCGTCATGTGCTGACTGTTGGAGGCTATCGAAGCAATCATGAGCGAGCTCGTCTATGGTATCGTAGAGAGCGTGAACTTCTTGAGGGGTTTCAAAATCTAGCGTGTCGAACGCAGGGAGAACCAACTAGGATGGCACCAAATACAGCCAATTTAGTCAGTACTACCACGTATAACAAACATTTCACAACTGTTAATGACGCACCTTGCCGTCGACGATTTCGAGCTGGTCCAAAACTTTGTGAGTTAGATTACTGGCCAACGCTCGTGGCTTCGGATGGACTTGTTTCACAGGTTCATGGGCAATTTCAACTGAGACGATACCAACTGCAGACTCGGTAGTAACTACCGGCTCTGCAACTACCGTAATTCGTGCACTTACAGCTTCTCGAATGGGAGACTGGGCTGTATGGTGTTGGCGAGACCATAGTTGTAACTCGGACATTATGACAGTGTCGAAGATTGTAGCAAAAATATTGTCGGCCACTCGCTCGGTCATGGATACCTTGTCAATGCTGTCTTCAGTGCCATTTATTTCGCCTTCATCAGGAGCCACACTGCCTTCTTCATGAACATGCTCAGTATCCGACGTGAAATTGATGCTGCGTTCGATGGGCACATCATTGGAGGCGTCGGCTCGAACAGAACTGCCAGTATACTCTCCATTTGATGAGGACTGCCCCGATACTCGATCGTCTTCAGCAACGTAATCCATGCTGTAAGACGCACTTGCATCCAGAGATGATGCCTTGCCAATAGAATTGTCAATGCTTCTATCAACCACGCTGTGAATATCGCTATTCTCACTGCCTACTTCGCTGAAATCGTCGTCGAACTGGTCGTTCGTGTCCTGAGGCAATGATGTATCACCGGAACTCGGGCGACTCTGTACTTCTATATCCTGTGCTTCATCAACATTCTGGCTCCGAACACGGCTAACACTGGTTAACATATCTGCGAAAGCACATTGGTGTTAGTCGTCTGCATTCATTCACTACTGCTTCAACGTGGAAACCTTACCTTTATCCAGTGTTTGCAATAGGTCATCGAGTAACAATGTCGCGACTCGGTCAACAAGTTCTTCATCTCGACTATCAACTGTAGGTTGCGCCTTATTCGCAGATATCTGGTACGGTTGGCTGTCCATCGTTTCAGTAACATCGTCCAGATCTGAGGCAACAAGTTCTGTTAAGAGAGCCTTGACTGACTCTTCAACGCTTACATCGCTATCACCATCTTCTGCATCCTCGATAGTAGCGTCCGTCAGGTTAGTCGACGAGCCAGCTGGGGAGCTAACGAATCACCAGTCCAAGCTAAGCGTTCGGCTAAAGTTCCCGAAGATGTCCTCTCGACTGGGTGATTGCTAGAAGTCTCGTTATCATCCTCGTCCTCGCCCAAGTTGAACTCTGCGGCTTGTTGGTCTTCATCAGCAAATTTATCTGAGAGATGTGGGTGCTCGCCAAAGACATTGATGATAGAAGGCGGTGACGCTATGTCTGCTGTTTCCACGTAGTTAAAGCTGACTAGCAAGTCAACGTTTGACAAGTCTTCAACTTCGCCATCCATGGGCTCATCCGATTTCTGCTCTACAGCTTCTACAATTTCGACGTAGTCGAAATTAGCCATAAGATCGGAGATAAGTAAATCGGCACGAGTATCTGAAGGAAGTTCTACATCCTCCACGTATTCGTACTCTGCAAGCAGATTCCATGGGTCCGTTTGAAGATCAGACGGTGAGTGTTCCACTCTGTTGCACTCTCCGTCGACTTGTTGGAGATCTTCTCTTTTACCCCCATCCTCTTCCTCCTGTTCCTTTCGTTCTTGATTTTCTTCATGCTTAGAATTCGTAAAGTAATCACTTGCCGTGCTGTCTTTTGCCTCAACATAGTCACTTTCGCTTTTGTGAGCGACAGAGATAGGTGTCGCTGTGTAGGTTATCGTGGACTTCTCTGGAATGCGATGATCTAGTTCAGCAGCTTCTATGTAGATATACCCTCAAGCAAACCAAGTCCCCTCGCGGTTTGCCTTCTGCTCGTTGCTGCTACTTTTTCATCCAAACAGCAACACCTCTACGTCTTTGTAGCTCATCCAGTTGCGCATCTTCAATGTAGTCGAAGCCAAGCAACAAGTCGCTTTCTTGCTCGCGTGGTTTATTGTTGTGTGGCATGGTAACAGAATGCTCCACTCCTCTAGCTTCGAGATACATCATATCCAACCGGTTACGCTGTCGGCACAACGCTAGCGCTGCCTCATCAGCATACAACAACCTTTCCACGGATTCCATCTCGTCCCACAGCAACTTTTCTTCTGCTGCTAACTGTTCCTTGCGCCGCTCAACGCGCATTTGCTTCTGTACCATGACTATTTCACTCTTACGGACCAAAATCCTCTGTCTTAGTAACTCAAGTCGTACCGTCCGCTTTTCGATACTTTTTGTTAGCAATCCCTCTTCTTCGTCACGAGATATCGACACCGACATAGATGTATCAAGAGGTTTGCTTTCATCTGCAACATTCTCAGATGCTAAATCTTGAGTGTTGTAGTCACTGTGCACAAGGTCTAAAGGCCTTGTCTGTCTTTCATCCTCAAGTTGTGCAGCCACACTTTCTATTGCTTCGGCCAGTTCCGCTTCCTGTGCACTGGTTTCCTCTGCGACTACTGTGGCAACAGGTTTAATGGAGTCAGTAGTTGTCTTATTCTCGAAAGCTGCAGGATTTGCCTCGGAGATGGATGACGGCTCTTGAGCAAAAGATCCTGACGTGCTGTCAAAGCCTTCGTCGGAATACACATCTTCGTCGTCGTGATATTCATCCTTTTCAACTAAGTCATCAACGCTCGCGTTAGCTACTTCAGGCTCTTCATTGATTTCAGCAACCTCGACGTTTTGATCTTCGGATAGTACAGCGACAGAAGACTGAACATCATCAAACGATTCGTTCTCGTAGTCATTTTCATAGCCCCCGCTCTCATCATGAATTTCGCCTATTGCATCTCCATCTTGTTCGTCTTCGATATGTTCCACTTCCTCATCAACAACACTTGGTGGTAAGTCCTCGTCGACACCAGATTGGTGGCTTGGGCTTCGGATACAATTTCAGAGTTTGCGTCCTCCGACTCAGCATCAATGTCCTTGTGGGATTCATCGATCTGTTGGCTTTCGTCACCTTCGCTAGCAACATCGAAAGAATTAGCTTTACTGCCAGCACGACTCTCACCCTGTTCTTCTTCAAACGATTCGACTTCATAATCATCGTCATATCCATCAATAGAACCCTTTTCGGATGATTTCCCCAGAACTGTTGAAATCACAGGAGCAGGCTCTTGAGACGTAGGAGTTGGCTCATTTGTAACAGTTACAACAGCTTTTTACTGTTGTTTGCTTGCAGCATAGGATACGTCTGGTGTAGTGCATCAAATTCTCTAACCAAGTGTTGAACAATCTCCGTCTTAGCTTGCCGTAGTTCACCCTCCACATCCATTTCGAGAGCCATCTTTGCAAAAGGTCCACCTGGCGCTTCTCTTCATCACGTCGAAAGACCTCCTTTTGCTGCTTAAACAGAAGATCTTTTGCCTGCAGCAGCTCCTCCGTTTTCGCCTTCTTTCTGGCCAACTTATTGTCCACCTCGTCATTTTGCGCCTGCTGAGCTACTGCACTCAACGTTTGCAGCTTAGCAACTTCGGCGACTAGAAGTTTTGTCGTTGACGAGTCCTCCGAGGCTGATTGCCCCTCTACGATACTGACAGATTGTTCCTGGTCGAAATGAGGTGTAGCGTGCTGTTCAAGCTGCCCGCTTTCGAACGCATCCTCTGAATAGTGGCGTCCTTCATTTGAACTGGCAATTTCTCCAGCGTGGACCGCATCATGCCCTTCAGTAGAAGCGGCGATTTCCCCGCTGTGGAGTTTTTCAAGCAGCTTCTGAGACGAATCCTCATCCTCTACGATCTCATCCTTGATTGAGATGTCGTCAATATCATTGCTCCCAGAGTCCTCTGCAACATTTTGCTCTTCAACCTCTATTTCCGTTGGCTCAGTTGTGCCTGATTCCTTTGTCGATGCTACTGGGTTCTCACTCATCGAAGCAAAATCTTCCTCGTACTGGCTGTCACCATGCGCACTGTTTTCTTCAGATTTCTCGGCAACTTGGCTATCTTCGGCTACATCACCGTCGCTAGCGATTGATACTTCTTGAGTAAATTCGCCATCACTCATCGAAGCAAATTCGTCGTCATATTGGTTTTCTTCGTCAATAATTGCGTCTGGAATGTCATCCTCTCTTTCTTGGGTGACGTGATCCTCTTCAATCATCTCAGATGCACCTAGATCTTCTTCGACATCAGCAGTACTGCCATCTACCTCCGAATACGCAGAACTGTGCGATCGTACTTCCTCAATATCCGAGTCTTTGGCGCTTGATTCTGACTGGTCAGCCACCACGATATGGCCACTATCTTGGCCCGACACAAAGTCGTTAGAGTATTCGTCAGCGTGCTGTCGCGAATCGCTTTCATCACCAATCGCTCGAGTTTCAAGTTGATTTTGTGCGGGAGTTGTTGGTGCAGCTACATTGGTGGACGGTGCAAATTCATTCATGTGGGCAACGGCATGCGCATTGCTTTCTTCTCCATTCTTGCGGCCTGTGGCTTGAGGCCAATCCAGCGACAACGACCTAAATGTGTGGAGATCTTGATAATATCGCGCTGTTGAAGCAGCTTTTAAACTTTCAACGTTAGCTTTTTCTGCTAAGAATGCCACGGTCAGATTTTCTTTGCGCATGCTCATTTCCTGAACAGAGCGCCCATCAGACCGCTTGTATTTGATTTCGTTTTCCAGCTCCTTCAATTCGTGCTGAAATTTCAGGTCAATCGTTTGTAGCCGAAGATGGAGTAGGGATTCCTCTGCCTGTTTTCGCCGCTCGAGATCCAGAACGTATGTCTCCTCGATATTATTCGTGCTTCGTTGTCCATGGGGCGCTGCCAACAATGCGATCTCATTCCTGTCACCAACAAGCATTAGTGATGAGGCCTGTTTACACTATTCGACTCCAGTGCGACGCGCTTCGCTACTGGTCCCTTCTTGTTGTGCGGCTTCTTCGCATCCATAAGTGACGTTTCATCGAACTGAGAGGAATAGTAGTCACTCTCTACGTGCTCACTGGTCACTTCATTTCCTGTCTTGACTCCGCTGCTTTCTACGTCGACATCTTCTTCAATATCGTCTACATTTTGGTTGCTGAGAACACTATTCGCATACTCTACTTCATCTTCAATGTCATCTCCGTCTACACCTTCCTGTCGTAACTGGCCACTTGACGCCATAGCTTTTGGAGAAGAAGCTTCGAAATCATCCCCGTATTCCATTGACACAGATACATCCCCTACACTTCCAGGAGCGTTTCTTGATTGCTCACCGTAGTCTTCTTCGTCAAATGCCGATTCGACAGCACTTCGTGGCGTGCTCTCATCAAAAACACTTTTTTCATCAATCACACTTGGTACTTCATTCGATTCCACGACATCGTCACCATCTGGTAAGTCTTCACCACCAGAGGGTAATGAATGAATTTCGCTTTCATCGTCACCCTTCACTGCACTCTGTGTTGAGGATTCTGCAAGTGATGGTACTTCAGAGGTGCTTGCTTCTTTGTGGGCTACTACGTTAATGTGCGCGTGGCTCTCTTTTTCGAATGTTTCTTCGTAGGCATCCTCATCGTCCTCTTCACTAGCATAGTCCAACTCGTGGGACTGATCCACCTGAGAAGACAGCATTTCAGTCTTGGACTCGGTCATGTCATGTTGCACTGCAACATCCACAACAAATCGGACGGGCGACGTGGATGTGTCAACATATAGCGCTGCTGAGGTCGCAGCATCTACTCGTTGCGAGGCTTCTGTCTGAACACTGCATTCCGTAAGTTGGCTTGCTTAAGTTCTTGTCCCATTCTCGATTCGTTTAAAACACGCTCGTGTTCCTCTCCTTGACGAATTGTCTCGAGCTGTTGCATCACCTCTTGCATATCGCCGTCAAATTTCTTCTCCAATGTGGCATGATCCAGTGCAAGCTGGTGACTTGTTGCGCTATGCTCCATTTCTTCCTTAAAAGCTTGCGCCAATGTTATGGTATCAGTTTGAACGGTCTCCAACTCATGAGCATGTTCAATAGTGGACAATTGTATGTGCGCCTCGGAGATCGCCTCGTGGTAACCAAAAGCTGCCATCATCATCCTTGAGAGTGTCCTTGGCGAATGCACACGCGGCGGGCTGTCGGTATGACCAGTCATTTGTTCATCATCCTCGCGAAGACGAGCTTCTCGTTGAGCTATTAGTTCTGAATCATCAATTGCTACATGGGGTCGCTCAAAATCGGCATGATCTGGATGTTCATCATCGAACTCATTTTCGGTAGATTCCGAAACGAGTTGGTCCCAGAAAGCTGACGACGAGGATAAAGCCGTCCTTGCTACTCCTCGTTTTCCGCCCCGTCCAGAATCTTGAGGCTTCATTTGGTCTTTGTCGCGATCAACAAGATGATCTTCTTGATCTCTGATCATATTCGAGTCAGCATTATAGAATCCTTCAGCCGCTGCTTTTCTCGAGCTCTCTCATTCTCTACTTCCTCCATGATTTCTTCCAATCGCCTGTATTGCATCGATTCTATTGTGGCCTCGTCGTCATCAGCACGCGTTGCGAAATCATCTTCTGCATCACTCATATCGTCCTCGTAACTATTTGATCTTTTTCCAGTTAAAGACGCCATGACAGCTTCTAAGGTCATGTCTTTTTAATAGAGCTTGTTTTTCAGCATCTATCCGCTCCTGAAGTTCTCTTTCTTTTGCTTGCTCAGCTTGTTCGCACTGTTGCTGATACAGACGCCTCGCTGCTCGATCGATAACGCTAAGAGAATCGTCTGTTTCTCGAAGCAGTCGCATCAAACCAGCATTGGATTGATTTGATTCACCAACTCGCGATCGTCGCTGGGCAACGATTTTTTCTCTGTTGTGGGGTATCTTTGTAGCAGATCCGTGATCGGGTGTGTATTTGACTCTGAATCGTTGTTCACCTCATCTTCATGGTCTTCGCGGCGGCCAAGTGTGGTGTCATCAATTTCATCATCGTTCATTGGCGAAGATGCATGTAGCCTCCTCTTCATTTGCTCGTAAAATGCGGTTTCAAAGGCTTCTTCAGATTCGTGTATGACCTCATCACGATTGGCATTGCGTTGTGCAGTTAAGTTGTTTTCAAGGCCGGTACGAGGCGAACCTGCATGCGACGATGCAGCTGAGGATGATGAATCTGATGGGATGGCTGGGGGTGGGGCAATACATTTTTGTTTCGAGCATGCCTTCTGCAACTTGTTGCTGCCCTGGCCACACGACGCCGATATTATAAACACCAATTGTGCGAAAATCAATATCCGAGTCATCTTCATGAACCCCTAAAATATCACTGGGGGCATTAAATTCCAGCGCATGTTGTGTGACTTGATAACGTCTTGTGTGAGAAAGTATTTCCGCTTCCTCCTCATCATTTGAGATGTCCAGCGCCCCAATTTCTGTAACATTACTATCTGTCTCCGTGACAACGTGTTTGGCCAATCCAATGTTAGATCTGGCATCAGAATCTACACTCGTCTCATCGTTCTGGAGATCGATGAGCTTGATGTCATGGTTGGCGTCACCTTCCGATATATCTTGATCTTCAAACAGTTCACTGTTTTCATTGCTGCTCTTGGGAGATTGAACTGCATCGTCACCCGGCACGACCATGTTACTTGTTCTGGGAGCGAAACAATTTTTTTTAGGCATGTCGTTCACAGAGTCAATAGACTTGTTTGGTCGGTTCCTCAGCCCACTTAACCGTGCTGAAAGTGCCGCTGCTTTTCCCTCAGTTCGAGCAGTTTCTGAACCCTGTCATCAATATCAAGATTCTGCTTCACCCACGATCTGGCACAGGACTGCCGACCGAGCTCGCCTTCGGACTTTGAAGTCTAGGCCTCGCTGTCTCGCCGTTTTGTGGGCTTTCAGGGGCCATTATATTTCCTACTGCTCGGATATTCTCGTTGTCAAGCTGGGTTTCATCGAGAAGAGAGTTATCGCTACTTCTAGAATGGGGTGGTGTCTTACGGTGTTTTTGGAGTGCTTCGACAGCGAGTTCAAGCATAGGTGTGGGGCTGTCAGGGATAGTCGTCAACGCAGTAGTTGTCGCAGGGTCTTCAGTAAGATGTTCGAAGCCAAGGGGCGTTGTTTCTCAGGCGTTTTCATTCGCTTCTTTGAGAGGCGAAGATTTTTAATCGAGTAGCTTCCACTAGCTACATAGCCAAACAACCGAGCAACTCAAAGCATTAGATGATCAGTCCATATCGCGCAGATAGAAATGGCCGACTACCTCACCTCAACTGCTGTTGCCGTTTTTCCCGCTCAAGCTGCGACTGCTCCTTCATCTTTGCTCTCCAGATTTGTCTGCTGTGCTTCTGAAGCTGCATATACTCTCGTGCAATCGCTCGCCGCTCCTCTTTAGCTTGGATTACCGCGGGATTTTTGGTTACTTGTGGGGTATTATTTTGCCTCTTCTTTTTAGACGACCGTGGTGATCTCGCCGACGTTAGAGACTTTCTTTTCGCAGTGTAATTGTCTGTGACTTCGTCATTAATATCAGGGGCGGAGGGTTTCGATGATATTTTCTCCGATTTGATTTTTGCTAGGCTCCGATACTGTCCCCATCAAAATTGAGGCACTAACATCCGCTGCAGGGCGAGACGCGTCATCTTTTGCCTTCTTTTTCCGTTTTGGATGAGGATGCCTAGATAAAGTGGCCGTGCCACTTAAGCGCGGAACAGGAGGCTTTCGCTGTGGTGCAACAGCCTGTTGGTCAGCTTTAACACGTTTTTATCCACTCCACCTGCCTGATGAGTTCTTGCTTTCATAGCCACCCTTTGATTCTGGAGCCGAATCGCCTCGGACATTTGTTGGAGCTGCAATTTCCGTTGCTGTTGTTGTTCTTGACGTCGTTGTTCTTCATTTTGTAGCTCGCGAAGCCCAGACGCAGCTGCAAGGATTCGTTCGCGCTCAATCAACTTCCTTTCTTTTGGCCACTGGCTGAATGATGACTGTGCAGTAGGTGGAGCTGTACCAAGTCGATGGAAGGGTTCTCGTAAATATGATCGATTGACGAGTCCACTCGCCTCCAGAACGAATCCGTGTGATGATTTTTGCTCATTGGCTGGACCTTTCTAACTTCACGTTGAGGAGCCGAAGCTGGTAATGGACGTTTTGCGCTTTCTCTATTTCTCGAGAATCGTTTTGGTCGTCGGTCTGGTGGCGGACAGATGGAGAAGATTTCGTCGGATATGGGTGAGACGTTACATGGTACCGCGTTTGCTTGTTTGCTTCTGGCTCAGTTGATGGTTCTCTGTCTAACCGGTGTGTGAACAGCGCTAACTCTCTCGCAGTAAACGAGCTATGTAGCTTCGTCAACGAGGGCATACTGGACACGAAAGTTCCTTCGCCAGCATGAGCGTTTGGTAACACCAGCATTTTTCTACCAGACGTGCTCGATGACTGTGACTCTAACCCCTGGAAATTATGTTGTCGAGCATGTGATACTGCAGTTTCTGTTGTTTGCGTTGATATGTCCTCCATCTCCTGACCTTGTAAGGCTAAAGCAACACTTGAAGCCGTTGCATGATCTTGAACAAGCATACCAACACTAGACGTTCTTCGTTGAGGTGCTGCATCTACCGCAGGCTGCAACTTCTTGGGATTTCCACTTGCACTTTTAACCACCGAGCTCTCCATCGATGAAGACACGATCTTCTCTTCATCATAAACTTTTTCCACATTAGAAATTTGCGTATCATCGCCCATCTCCGTCACTTGGTTTTCCTGCAGCTGAACATGAGGAGACTGAGCATTGCGCACCGAGGTTTTCTTCACTTGGAAACGACTGCCTAAAGCATCGTCAGATACTCGGACGACAGTCTACAAAATAATAGTGAATTAACCTCCGCAAAACACCAGATTTTAGTCCAAAATACTTTTTTTACCGTTGCGACCTCAGTTTGCCGGTGGAAAGGGCTTCGTGGATGTGGCTACATCCACACAACCACAACAGACACAATTAGGTAAAATTACTAGTGTTTAAAGGGGTCTGAAACTTACTTCTAAAGTGACAATCGGAGATCGAGCTGAGCCCAGGTGTGAAGCTTCCTGTGACGTCGTTAGCGAACGTTTTAGGACTGTAGAGGAGAAGACGGACGGGGCAGATCTGCCAGATCCTCCAACGCGTATTGTACCCATCTCCAGAGGCACCTGACGGCCTGAGAAGACTCTAGAACGAGCCCCTGAGCGCCATCTTGACGTCCGCGACCTTCCATGACAAATACGCAGAGTGCAACGAACCCAAAATGTTACTCATAATTGGGTGTATTATTATTACCTATAATTGGGTGTCTTTTACTTAATAACATATTTAGTACAACATAAAACAAAATAGCACCCAAATTGCTGACTGAGCTTTTCCTCGCCAAAATATTGGAGCCATGTCGTTAGCGTTCCTGGCCAAGAAGAGCTGGCACACAGCCAATCTACGGGTATGTTATACGCACATCATACTCCAGTCCCACGAGTTTCTTCTTCTCCACCGAATAAGCTCGTGTTCTCCTTCTAGATGCCTATAGAACTGACCTTAGTGACCATTTATTATTAATTTATTTATCCTGTAGAATGTGGAGAAAGTCTGGATCGCAGAGCAAAAGCACGCGGCGGAGGAGAAGAAAGTGGCAGAGCTCCGTAAAAACATCGAAGAGGAGCGTCAGCTTCAGGAGTTGAGGCAGCTGCAGGCTTCTCAGGGCAACAAGTCGGCGGCAATTGAACGCGTTGATTGGATGTACGAAGGTCCATCAGCTGCACGGGAGAAAACCGCTGAGGAATTTCTATTGGGAAAAGAATACAATGGAGAGGATGAGAAAGTTGCTAAAGAGGACGTGAATTTGAGTGCAACCACCAAGTACGGGTCGCTGGCGTTGTCCAAAACCACTCTGCCAGCCAATGACGCTTTCCAACGGCTGAATGAGGATCCCATGATGCTGATCCGTAAACGGCAACAGGCTGCACGGGAGCAGGTTTTGAAGAATCCAGTCAAGATGAACAGGATCAAAGCCAAAGTGGACAGTTTGTTGGAAGATAAGAAGGCTCGGAAGAAGGCCAAGAAAGCTGCAAAGAAGGAAAAGAAGCATGCGCGGCGAGAGGAGAAGCGGCGTTTGAAGAAAAAGAGGAAACATAGCACTGATGACAGTGATGACAGTGAAGCGAGCGAGGATGAAGAGAAGGCGACACACCGTCATAGGGATCACCCTTCGAAACGGCACTATGGAGAGCATCGGCGATCGCCGAGCAGATCTAGGTCGCCACTTCCTGAACGCCGAGGAGGTGAACGTGGCCGCGATCGGGGTCGCGACAGCAGCCACCCTCGCCACAATGGGCGAGACTCGGAACGTAGTCCTATCAACCGTCGTTCAGATCGCCCAAGTCCACAACGGCACCACACGGACGATCACCGTCATGGTCAAAGTTTATCTAGAGGACGAGGTCACGCGAGTCCCCGCACCGTCGATCTGATGGCCATCGACGTGAGAGAAGTACTTCGAGAGGTTGCCGCAGCTCAAGTCTGACACATGAGCGTCGATACCGTAGCCGCAGTATCCAAGACCGGGATGCGTTTGGCCGTGATAGAACTTCGAGATCGACGCGTCATTCAGTGGATCGTCGTAGTAGAACACCACCAAGACGAGAACACGGAAGGGAATGGAGCCGGCGTGAGGAGGATCGTCAAAGCAAACGTCGTTCTCGGAGCCCTAATGGCAGACATGGCACGCAACGTGATCATAACTCTCCGCGAGGCGAGCCGAAGCGTCATGAACGAAGCAATCGACGCCGTAGTTCGTCACGCGATCGAACGGGAAGCTCTGCTAAGGCACCCGATGAGAGTCAGCGTTACAAGGAGGCTGAGTCAAGGCACAAACCCATCGACGTCGACGGCAAGTATGGCCTCATTAGCAAGGCGGGGCTGTCGAATCGAAGGATGTTGACAAAACATCGCTGGGACCTAACGCGAAATATTTGGCGAAGGCACGAGAGGCTAAACGTCTCGAAGAAGAGGAACGCAAGCACAAGCTAGGCAAGTCATCTCGTGAACAATCTTGTGAGCTGACGGACGAAGAAAAGAAGCGCATGGCCGAGCAGATGGTAGAAGATGCCAGGCAGCGCGAAGAATACATTGCCAAACGCGCGACGCTGAAGAAGGAGGAGCTGGACAAGCGTGAAAAGGAAGTCACCAGCAGCAATCCAGAATTCCTCAGGTAAGGTTTAGACTCTTTGTTTCTACCTTTTGTGTGACTTAATAAGCTGACCGCTAACTTTGCTGTTTTGTAGGAAGCTACACTCTGCGGCGTACCTGGACGGAGATAACAACATGGGCGATCGCCTTCGCAGAAACAAACACTACATTCAGAGAAATGCAGACTCCTCTAACTTTCTCTCCAAGTAGACCAGGGTACAGCGTGCACACGTTTCACAGCATTCACAGTCAGGAGGAGTACAATGGAAAACGATCTTCCTTTTTCTTGGTTACGGCATAAGATAAAAAACGAAATGTGAACAAAGCAAACAAGTAGTGAGGAGGCGACATAATCAACCTGGTGTCGAGAGGGACTACGCGGACGTTCTGTGTCAAAGCGAACATCGATGGCGCGGGTGCTGCACCTGTCTACTGTAATATGTCGATGAAGGGCTGAGTGTGCGAGACTTTACTCGATGTCACTCATATCACTGACGTCGCTGTCTTCGTCCTCGTCACCCATCTCAATGGGCTGCGAGGCGTAGTTGCTCACATACTCTGCCAAAATCAAGACCACAAAACATAGTATTAGCCTCCTAAAATCAGTGAAATAAAACACAAGAGATCACACGCACCTTTCACTTTTCTATTGTATGACTCGGCGTCCTTCATCAACAGTGACGCAGCCTCACCGTTCAGTGGGTCACTTGGGTTTGGGTAGCGAAGCAACTGCGGGATGAACATATCGAAAATGTTCACCAACTCTAAAAACACAAAAATAAAAATCATAAAAGACTCCAGTCAGGATCTCCAGAATCAGCACATTCTTCTACATTGTATCTCACCAAACATTGGACTCCAGGTCTGGTTGATTACATCCAGGCAGACAGATCCCGATCTGGACACAACCGCACAGCATCAAACCCACGAAACGTGTGAGCATCGATGGAATCACTGACAGCTCAAGTAGCCAGGAAGCTCACGTTTCATCCACGTTGGGATGGTAGATACGGTTCACAAAGCCAATAGAGGGCGATTTGAATGGGTAGTCCTTGGGCAGCGTCACGTGGATCTTCCAAGAGCCTCCTTCATACGGAGCTGTACAAAAATAAAAAATGTATATGTCTGATAAATCGATTGCAATAGTCAACGACGGGTCGCACACCGATACTCACTGTCTTTTGGGCCGTGGAACTTGACGTCAAGGTCATTCGTCTTGGTCTCGTCCGTCAGATGCACGTCGTAGTCGCTCATCATGCTGTCCAGAAAGAAGTGTAGGACAAGAGTGCACAAGGTCAGACCTAGAAGATGACCGTGACGTTGTTAGCTGTAGGAGTTAGTGTACAGCTTCATGACATCTGTGTCGCGGCGTTTGTTAGCTTTGTTCATGATTGTACAGCTTTGGCGGCGAGGCTTCGTTCCTTCTTACGGCTGCTGGTCTTTTTCTCCGAAGACTGAAGCACTTTGAAGAGAAAACTACATCAGACCCCTACACTTTTGGTCTCACCTACCTGAGTTCACTTGGTGTTTGTATGCAGATGAGACCACAATACTGTTCTCAGATGCGGCTTTTCATGAGATTGTTTCAGGTGGTACACACAACTTTCAACTTCGACATGAGCAAGAAAACTTAACACCAAATGCTTATATCCAACAAACGTTATTATATTTGGGACGTTGACGCACGTTGCTGCAGTTTTATTGTCGAACAACGTGCTCATCTGAGCGGATACGAAACGCAATCATCACATCTCGCTGGGTGTTTTGGTCTCCATGCGTGCTTTCTTAGCGACATTTGTCGATCCTTTTGGTCTTCCTCGTTTCTTCGCTGGACCTTGCGGTTTTGCTACAGGTTTCTTCCCAGAGCCCACAGGTTTGTTGACCGAGCCTTTCGGTCTTCCCCAAGGCCTCTTCCCAGTAACAGAAACTATCTTGGACTCTGTAATTTCAACTGATCCTGATGCCGCATCTGTGACGGTGCTACTCGTCCCTCCGTCTGGATTCTCATTCGCCGTCTTGGCGTCGGTGCACGAACGGCGCAGCTGCATACAGGAGAACGAACAGCGCTCCAGCCGAAAGCCGGAGCCGTCGAAAATCAGAAGACAATCAGTGTCTTTGTGCTCCACCAGTTTTCCTTTGAAGGAGACACCCCCAGCAGTGCCAGTGGACGATCCCATGAGCACCTGCACACCGTTGGAACTGTCCACGCCCACGAGTCCTGGCGTGCTCTTGTCTACGGACGCAGGCTGGAACTCATATCCGAAGGTTGCGACGACGTCGTCTGGCTGTTCCTCGCTCTCTGCAGTTAGCAGCGATTGTCCGAGCACTACAGGATACTCGCAGTCGTCGAGAGGTGCGTCATTGTCTGACATCTTCACTGCTGGGTGGTCAATTGACGATTCCCTTTTCAGCCAATCAACAAGAACTTGAAGGGTACAGTGTACCAGTGGAGCACGTCAGCAAAGCTGAGTCTAGTTCAACAAAGAGGAGTCGGATTTCTTGTAAATTGTATATTTTGTGGTGTTCGATCGTCATTGATTGCAGCATAATTGTCTAAACTTAGGTGTTTTTCTTTTCAAGTATGTATACCCTTACTGTTTCATTTTGACTCATTTTATTTAAAAGGACAGGATTCTGGTGCCGAAACGTCCTCGTTCGTCTTTCGCGCCGTAAATGCTCTGCCCGCTCGATCTTGCTGTATGGGATCCTCTTGCGCCAACTGATTGACAGCAGCTCCGTAAACTTCAACCGCAGCGCGTGCGTGCCTTTGCACAAACTGATTGACCAACACGCAACGGCAGTAACAGCACCAGCAACCCCAGACAGACCTAGACAGACTTACCCAGCTACAGTAGCGTTTGGATTTGGGTTGACGTCCTCACTCTTCATCGCCCCAAACCCACCGACCGACTGCAAGGACGTTGCAGTCCTCGTTTCGGCGTCCCACACACAGCCGGCCTCAGTCCCGAGCTATCATTAGCCTAGCTGCCTGTCAGTAAATCTCTCTGCCGGTTCTGACCTGGCTGAGGGTGGGCACCACACTACACGCATCTCACTATTTCATTTACTCATCATCCATCCGAACGTACTTACTGTAGAACCGAGTCCCACAAAACCCCAGCGACGGTCGTCCACGCTTAGGCGGGGTTCAGTCACTTCCCAACTGAGTCTGTCTAGCCAGTCAAGCAGCCAATACAGCAATCGACCATGGGTCTGGGCACGGTGACACTGCTAGATATCAACCAGGTGCCTAGCGGCAAGCGGATCGCGTACTGCCTGCCGACCGGCGAGTTCATCTTTGTGGCAGATACGTGTGCGCCAGAGTTCGAAGCAGACCAGGCATCGGATCTGTATGGTGGCAACCTGTTCCAGTTCTTGACGATCAACGACACGGAGAAGCTCAAGGACTTTTTGCGAGTGCAACAACACAGCAATGGAAATGGCAACACCAGCTCGCTGACGTTCAACCCGTCGATGCAGATGCGCATGCTGGTGAGGTTGCTGGGAAGCCCGAGCACACAATTGTGGATCCGTCTCGCGACGATCCCATTGACGCTGCGCATGATGCGCTGCATCGACACCATCCGCAGCTTCAGTAATCCATTGAGTCAATTTGCCGACTCGTCCAGCTTTGTGCTCTCCGAGGATGAGTTCAGCTCCATGATGAGGAATCCTCCCATGTATCCTGGTTCGTCATCGGCAGCGGATACCCCATCACCAGTTGAGGAGGGCGAAGACTCAACGTTTCAGGACTTTGAAAGCAGCTGTCTGTCACCAGCGAGTTTCATGTCCATTGTGCCATTAGAGCTCAAGCACCGGCACCCCAATTTTGCCATATCTCCGACTAGTCTGCACTTAGAAGACGACGATTTTGAAGAAAGTGGTGATGATGATGACGACCCCAAGGCATCACTCGCGAACTACGCGTTCGAAGCAGATTGGTCCACTGAGACTGATGAAGTCCATGAAGTACTACCTGCACAGACCACCTCCGCTTCGAGTCGGATCCCTTGACATCGAGACAAACGTTTCGAGCCGAACTCGTGACCTGAATGTGTTTCATCTTAAGTCTCTAAAGTGGTCATCCACATTTATCGCCTGCGATAATCTCTCGTAAATTTAAAACACACTAATACCCTTATCACTAACCAATTGGTGTCATTCGCTTCAACTTGGTTTCTATTTACCCAATTAGTTGACCCAAATCAGCAAAGCAAAATGGGAACATCTCTTTATTCTCATAATTTACCCTTAGTAAGCATGAGCAGCGCTGCGGGCGTGGAGTTGCCGTCGAACGACATCCGCTTCCAGATGGAGCTGGAGTTCATTCAATGCCTGGCCAGCCCAGCCTATCTCAACTGTAAGTGTCTTCACACATCCTCCTCTAAATTTCCTTCTAACTGGGTGCCTCTAATTACTCCGCTTTTAGTCCTGGCCATCAACCGATACTTTGACAATCCGACCTTCATGAACTACCTGCAGTACCTCAAGTACTGGAAGCAGCCGCAGTATGCCAAGTATATTGTGTACGTAGCGTTAAACTATGTTGTGTGGTGAGTCTTGGAGATTAATCCGCTTCATTGCAGATATCCTCACTGTCTGGCGTTCCTGGACATGCTTGACGACGAACGGTTCCGTCAGATGATCGCTCGTGAAGACTTTATGACGCTGGTGCACGGCCAGCAGTTCTACCACTGGCAGACCTTCCTCAACAATCGTTCGGAGGGAAAGCCAGAAGAGGCCCTGCCCAGTGCTGAGACTCCTGCTGCTGCTACACCAGCAGACACGAGTTAAGCAGATGAAGAGGAGGCATTACAATAGATATGGCGGCCCTCAGGGTAGCACAAGATGCACAGAACAAAAGTCTATTCCAATGAGGTTGTTTAGCTCCAGAAGAGTGAGGAGGAGAGTGAGGGAAGGGGGGATGTTGCTTCGACATCCGCCCTTTGCTCATCGCCTAACACCTTGAAGTGGTTCTGAGCTTAGAAGAGGCCGATCACCTTGCCCGTCTCGGTGTCTAGGTCGACGTCGTAGAAACCCGGCGCGTGGGGAGGCCTGGCACCGTCATCATATCTCCGCAGAGCAAGTAGACGAAACCAGCCCCTGCAGACGCCCGGATGTCACGCACGGTGACTGTAAAACCAGTGGGCACACCCTTAGCGGTAGGGTCCGTGCTCAAACTCAAGTGTGTCTTAGCGCAGCAAACGGGCAGGTTTCCGTAGCCACGCCCGTGTACACTGTCAGTTTCTTCTTGGCTTCCTCGCTGAACTCGACGCCGGCAGCACCGTAAATCTCCTCTGTGCAGTAAAACAGATCAGAAACTTTTGATTAGCACCATGAGGACTGCAATCACCGCGTAGCAAAATAGCAACGTACTGCAGATGACTTCGAACTTCTCAGCAATGCTGAACTCCAACGGGTAAAGGAACTTGAACGGACTACCCTGAGAGCGCATCTTTTGACAGGAAGTAACGACCGCACGTCCAAGCCCCACAGCTCCCTTGCCTCCCTCTGCCCAGTGGTTGCTCTCAACAGCAGCAGTGGCACCAGCCTCCATCGCCTTCGCCTTGACAAGCTCGATCTCGCGAGCTGAGTCCGTGGCGAATACATTCACAGCCACAACAACAGCAACGCCAAACTTCAGAGCATTGCTAATGTGGTGCTGCATGTTGGCACATCCACGCTCCAGCAGCTCGAGGTTCTCGTCCACGTACACAGGGTCAAGCTGGGAAGTTACAAACAAAATTTCGACGTTAGGACAATCATCACAACTTGCACAGAATACATAGCATGCGAGTCAAAAAATCTTACCGGCTTGCCAGCCACCACGTTGGGACCGCCACCGTGCATCTTGAGCGCACGAACCGTAGAGACGAGAACCACGCACTGCGGAGTCAAACCGCTCGTGCGACACTTAATGTTGAAGAACTTCTCCATGCCGATATCTGCACCAAAGCCGCACTCGGTGACCACGAATCCATCCTCGCCGGCAAGCTTGAGCGAAATTTGGTCAGCGATAATGGACGAGTTACCATGCGCAATGTTGGCAAATGGACCAGCGTGCACGAAAACGGGGTGCCTTCGACCGTCTGCATAAGCGTGGGCAGAATGGCATCCTTCATGAGCACAGCCAGCGCGCCGCCGACTCCCAGATCGTCAGCCGTCACAGCCTCTCCACCACGGCTCATACCAATCACGATCCGCCCCAGACGGTCACGCATATCCTCTAGACTCGTAGTCAGTGCTAGGATAGCCATGATCTCACTAGCAACCGTAATATCGAAGCCAGTTTGGCGAGTCTGACCCTTTCCGTAGGGGCAGCACCAATAACAACCTGCCGCAGGAATCGGTCGCACGTGTCCAGCACACGTTGCCATGTGATGGTGTCCGGGTCGATGTCCAGTCGGGCGAACTTGCTGATCTCCTCATCCGTGAGGTCGTTAGGTGATACCTTCGTAATACCCAGCTTCTTGAGACGCTTGAGCATCACCGGTGCAAACCGGCGAGAGCCATCCTTGGCGGCCGGGCAGAGGCGGCGGAACAGCGCTTTGTCGGACTGTGCTCTCTCGTGGAACATCCTGGTATCAATGGCAGCCGCCAGCTACATCAATAATCACAAAAGTCAGCACAAAGTTCCCTTCAATCAAATGGTCCAACAATCCCCTCACCAAGTTGTTAGCTGCAGTGATAGCGTGGATGTCTCCCGTCAGGTGGCTGCAGCAACACACCAACAACCACACAAGATAACATTAACACCAGCAAGCTCCACTAACACAATCTCTTTAGACACAGCAAACAGCCACACTTACAGATTGAATTCGTCCATCGGGATAACCTGCGCATAGCCGCCTCCAGCAGCGCCGCCCTTGACACCGAAAGTCGGTCCTTGTGAGGGTTGACGGATGCACGCGAAGGCTTTCTTGTCCAGATGGGCACCCAGTGCTTGGCACAGTCTAGGCATGATTAGCAACAGAAACACGCACAAAAATTGCACTCCATTAGTTGTGCTCCCAGGACGTTAACTACTTTCCAGTAGCAGAAGCGTACCCAATCGTGGTGGTGCTCTTGCCCTCTCCCAGTGGTGTGGGGGTGATACCCGTAACCACAACGTAGTTACCATTGGGCTGGTCCTTGAGACGGTCCCGCACCCCCAGAGAGATCTTGGCTTTGGTCGAGCCGTACGGCACCACTTCTTCCGGCAGCTACAACGACAGCATTTATATTAGGCATCGACATGTTAGATTAGGTATCAGTCATTTAAATGAGGTATAGCATAAGGTACAAAATAACAAAAAGACAAGTATCTTGACCAATTTGGACGTACAACGCCTGCAGCTTGCGCGATTTCGGTGATGGGCAGAGGAGTAATGGCGTCACTGATGGCAATGTCGGACGGCACGGGCGTCAGCAGGTCCTTGCTGGAGCTGGCGCGACATCGTGGCGGCGGAGCTTGGATGTATCGCTTGGTCTTGGTAGTCGCTTAGCCGTTTGAGAACTGATCGCGTCAATGGAGACGACTGGCGTGGAATTAGCCAATGAAAGCGTGCAGAGGAAAGTGCTTGGATGCCGGGCTTGATGTGATGCAAAAGTGGTCGATTGAAGAAGCGCATCCGTTTTTATACTTGAGTTGAGTATGGAAAAATAATGGCGCACGGGAGGGAGAATCGAACTCCTGCCACGCGAATGGCCTACAGATTTGAAGTCTGCACACAGCACCAGCTAAGATCACCCCTGCAAAATTCCCATGTTTTACACTTAAATCAAACCCATTTTCGTCGATTTAATGACAAAAAGTAGTAAAGAAAAAGATAGTTGGTCTGCGACGAGCGAGTCAACTGAACCCGTTACGCAAAGCATTTTGTCTTGCGCTCGTTCATGCCTCATACATTCACGACGTCAAAGAGTTCTTTGTCAGCAACTTTCTATGCTTCCTACTCCTTTAGTTATTGCTCTGGGACGAGAACGCAACTAGCTTTTATGCCAGGAAAAATTATCGCCACCGTTAGATATTGCTCGACTTCAAGTGCCTTGCGTCGGCCAGCGTGATTGCTCTTGAACCTGGCTGCAAACGGATTTGAAGGTCATTCGGCGCTTTACTGCAAACAAGTGCGAGCAAGAGCTCCAGTCACTACAATTAAGCGTCTGGCCTTTCTTTTGCTATTGGCGATGGCAGCTACGATGAGTTGCGTCGCACGCTGAAGATGTGCACCATCGGAGGCAACAGAACAGCTCCCGCCAGGAGTAACTGTCACTGGTGAAAAGGAGCCTGTGTCTGCGAACCAGGAGCAGCTGGAGCAATTTATGGGCAGTGGGGGTGGTGGCGGCTTCATCTCGAAGGCCTACCGCTGGCGCTTCTAGTACTCGTACTACGGAGGCTATCGCCACGATTGGCGCTACCCGATCGGCTACTGGAACGCGTTCGGTCGCTCCGTCTACGGCTCGAATTATTTTTACGGCTATCTGTAAGGAGGTTAGTACTACTGCTAAGCGAGTGTGTACTTCTAGACAAGGCACTGACGCTGTGAAATGCTGATGAAAAAGTCTGTGCCATGCCGACGATAACGATGAAGGAGGAGCAGAAGGAGACATCAGTAAATGATGGGGAGTTTGAGTAGCATGCAGACATGCATAAGCAGCGTGGCTAATCTCGATAGCAAGATGGCAAGGTGAGACCAGTAAGCAATTACGTTAATGAATGGGATTCGTCTACAAGTGTATGTAGCCATGTCGTGCCAAAGTGATTCGCAATCACAGTGACGTTTGGGTATCCAATCAGGCCTCTTCGTTCCGTCCAATCCGATTATCATCCAATGGCATTGTCTTATCTGTCTCTGTCATTTTTGGTCCCGCCAAAAAGCTTTATCCGCCTCCACACACTTCATTCCTACATTTGCACTCCAGTGAACAAGTCGCATATAAACTACCACACAACAATGGAGGCCCTGATCCAGAATGAACTGCAGCTGAAGAACGGCGAGGTGGTGCCCACGTCGCAAGCGCTCGATGGCAAGAAGGTCATCGGTCTTTACTTCAGCGGCCACTACTGCCCGCCGTGCCGCAAGTTCACGCCGCTTTTGGACGTCGTTTACTCGGACATCAAGGACGCAGGCCACACGGACGTGGAGATCGTCTTCGTGTCGTCGGACAAGGAGGAGGGAAAGTTCAAGGAGTACTACGAGGAGATGCCGTGGCTGGCGCTGCCTTACGCCCGTCGTGACCTCAAGCTCGAACTATGCGAGAAGTTTGGCATCAAGACGGTGCCCACCCTTATTTTCTTCAACGAGAAGGGCGAGGTGGTCGAGCGTGAAGGTCGTCACTTTGTCACGGACAACTCGGAGAACATTGACGCCATCCTTTCGCACCTGCGTCAGGAGAACAAGTAAAAACAAAATGTAGTAAAGCCTTAACAAGCTACTTCAGCGAAGTACAATACTGCATTCTTGCCTAGCGTTGTACGGTCATTGATAGCTAACGGAGAAATCAAACCTGCATGCACTTACACTTTGGACTCCGTTTGCATTTGATCAATACACTGCTGTGGAAGCACTAGAAACATGCTGCTGGCAACGACAAAGGCAAGCAGTTATCTGGCTGAGACGAGACATTTTTAATCAAAAGTAAAGCTGTAGCTGCACGCGGTCAAAGTCCGCTGTATTGTAAGAGACCGGAAAGGATAGCCTTTTAGGGTGGATATCTCTACTTCGGCGCCCTCTGTAACATAACAAAACCAAATATTCAAAATACTTTCACGACGGCCGAGCTCACGTCGTCACTGCTGGCCGCACCCGAAAAGTCCACTGCGTAGCTGAATCCTAGCCCAGCTTTGTTACGAGTGGGTCGAACGGAGTCTGTGCAGAGTCCTCGCCATCCTTCGCCGTCGTCTATGGACGCTATCATGGTATTATTTCTGCCTGTGCTCTTCTCTCCGACTGTTGCCGTCACTCGCTGCCCGTCCCGCCCAAACGTGATTATTTACACCAACTGGAAACGATGACGATTACAAGGTCCTTGCCGTCATCGATAGATCATCTCCGGGTCGCTGGAACATGAGTAGTAGCGGTTTGGGTCCCTTCTGCAACAGCTTCATGGCTGCACCAAAGCCCATCTTACTGATGTTATTGTTGTTGATACTCAACAAAACGTCGCCAATTTCAACACGGTTCCTTTGTGACTCACGTGTGACGGCGCCCTCATTCTTCACATTGATCACGCGCGGGTAATAACTCGTGCTCTCCTGCTTGACCACGATACCCAGCGGGCCATCCTCTTCTTTCCACGTGATGTAGTAGAGCGAGTGGTCATTCTTCGGATTCATACTCGAGCGTGACTGCCGTGTTAAACGCGACTGGCCCATGTCATCCTGTGGATTAGACAAAACCGAGCTATTGAATGTACCGGTACTCAATTGGTCAGGTTGATGGTGGGAATCTTCGATGAGATCAGTGTGCCGGAAGCGCAGCACCGCTGGTCGTGGACCGCTCTCCAGAATGTCGATCACTTTTTGGAAGCGCACACCCTGCGTCGAAAACTCGTTGATAAAGACCAGGTGGTCTCCAGCACGCACATTGAACATACCTGGCAAGAGCTGGTTACCTTGCGCTTGGAGAACACATGGATAACCAGTACTTGGGTCAGGACGGAATCCGAGGCCAAGCGGGACGCCTTCCTTCCACAGCACTTCGTAGTCTTCTTCGCCTAGTAGTTCAAGTGATCCTGACCGCAAGCGGAAGGATTCTGACGGGCTACGCATGAAATGTAGCCGTACAGGCTTTTGCACTTCTTGCAGCAGCGTCAAAATGCGCCGAATATCACCCTTCTTTACCTTCACCTTACCCACGGCAAGCAGAACGTCTCCACGCGATACTTCGAAAATGTCGGCACAGTTGCTCAAACTTTCGTGCACACGGCGTACGATAGGCATACCGGAAATCGGGTCACTCTCGAAATACAAGCCTAACAAACCGCACTCCCAGACAATCTCATACTCGTTCTCGATGTGTTTGGGTGGCTCGTATTCCTCCAGCAACTTCTTCCTCGAGACATGTGAGCTGCTCCTTACGCTGTAGCTCCCATCGCCATCGTACTCGCTAGGGCTGTAATCACTAGTCGACACAGAGCTCTGGAAGGAGATCGTTGTGTTCTTTCGGTCCTTTAATGAGATGGACTCCGAGAGGGAGATAGAACTGGCAGTTGTACTGCGTTCGTCCAGTGAACCCACGTAAGAGACGTCGTGCTCGAAGCTTAGTGTGTTCGCCGAATACTCGCGACGCACCAACCATCCGCGCACGAATGACTGGATGGTTGTTGCCGCCCAAATGTGTTTCAGCTCCTTTCTGGTAAGGAAGCCTCGTGTTGCACTTTGCAGTTTAACAGCCGCCCGCTCGCGCCGAATGATGACCAAATACCGGTGCCGACACGACCAGCATCGCCACGCTGTCTGGATGCGAATACTGGATCGACGTTGTCGTAGATAACGTGTGCGCACCGTGTAGCCCCGGCAGTACCGCTGTAATGTAATGACTGAGTTGTACAGAGCCTTATTGCGCCCTGCTTCAAGAGCTTGGTGTGCTTCCAGGAGAAGGAATGCTTTGGTCTTCCCCACTTGGAATGGTGGGTGTTTCGAATCCGTTTTCAGATCGAGGATTGTTGCAAACTTCTCCACCATTTTTGCCACCACTTCTTTCTCCGCTTGTCCCTGTGCGTTAGGTACTTGCGATAAGATGCAGCTATACGTTTTGATAAATACGTCGTGCGAAAATCGCACAGGGTAGCCACTACGAGAAATCTTGACAGCCTCCAGCACACCACTGCAGCGCAGCTGCTCCAGTAAACGCCTCCGCTCGAACTCAGAAGCGCTCGCCTGGTCATTTGGCTTGATACATCTGATAAAGTGCGGCTCCGTAGCATTCAGAACTTCCAGTAGTGAACTGAGCTGGTTCTTGAACTGCGCCACGACTGTGGATGACATGATACCTCCAGAACGACGCCGGATAGTATCGCTGCTGCGGGATTCCGTACGACCGTTCCTTGGACTTGCGTTACCACCAGCATTGACGCTGTTCTCGAAGCATGCACGAACAAACGCGAATTTGGAGGTGCGCAGCAGGTCAATTGCCTCTGTATGCATGTGGTCCTTGTTCTTGTCGCAAAAGCCATCGGTCATGTAGCAGACATCTCCGGCATAGTGGTGGATCACGAACTGGCCCTTCGCGCGCTGAAGTTTAGACACAGAAAACTTTCGTGCTTGTCGGCAAGCAACTCGTAGTACTTGTTGGCGAGTTTCTCGTCGTTTCCACGGGGATCAAACACTGCTCGTCCAAGAGAGAGAAAATACCCATATGACGTTTTTCCACGAGCGCCACGCACACGTCGTTATTTGGGTAATCCACAAACTTCCACGGAATTTCCTCGGCCACGTACTGGTCCTGTTCCATTCGGAAAACAAATCGTCCAAACAACTGCTGCAGCTTCTCATTGGCGTAGTTGATGCACAACTGCTCGAGACGGTTCTGCTTAAAAATTTCAAAACCGAAGATATCAACCACACCAATGAACTGGCTGCCGCCATTTTCTTCCTTGTACTCGATACTGCAGTTGATACGGTCGACAAGCCAGTTAAATAGGTTTGAGTACAGCGTCTTGACCACAGAGTCTCGTGTTGATTGCGCCTGCGCCACCGGTAGACGAGTCGTAATGAATTCAGCGCCGGCTTTGATCTTTTCGTACACAGTGTACTACGAAGCACGTCCTCTTCCACCCCCAGAAGCGCACAAATGGAGTTAACACTTTCACCACAACGTTCCATGTCCACTGTAGACGCATCATCCTTTCCTCCATTGCGAGTAGCAGTCGTGAAATCCACATTTCCAAAATGCAGCACAGCTGAGACCACCTTCATGACGTTCAGTTGCTCCTCTGGGCTCATGCCAATGCTCGACATGGCACGTCGTGTCGAGTGATATGATTCTGCGTCATCCACGCCGTCCAAACGCTCATAGCACTCAGACTGGTTTAAGTACTCGTACTCATTCAAGGCCCGTAGTGCCAGTTCCTGCCGCTCAGATGGTGAGCTACCGCCACACATCTCGTAGAAAATGTGGTAGTTACGTTCACCTTTGCCCTGCGAAACAAGGCGAACGCGTTCTAGCAGGTATGTGGAGATGGAAGCACCCAGCATCTCGCCTTTGATAGTGAATCCAAGCTTAATGAACTTACCGAAGCGACTGGAGTTGTTGTTTCTCGTGGTCCTGGCATTACCGAAGGCCTCCAGAATCGGATTCGACTCGAGGACACGGTCATGGATAGTCGTCTGATCACAATTGCTTGCTCGAATCGGGCGGTGCGTGCGCTTCGTCGATACATAAGCCAAGTAGTTCATGATGAGCTTCGTAGTCTCCGTCTTACCGGCACCACTCTCACCACTCACAAGGATGGTCTGGTTCGCCTTCTTGGTACCCGAACGAGGCACCAACATGGTCCGGAACGCTTGATCCGCCACAGAATACACGTGAGGAGCCAGTCTACTCTTATCCGCTTCTGGATCACCTCCCAACGCGTAGTACTGGTCTTTAACATCATCTGAATACAGTGACAGCCGTCTGAACGGGTTCATGGCCACCAGAATCTGTCCTGTGCTGGTGTAAATATCTCCATGGAAGAACCGACAGCGTAGTACCTGTAGGATAGCAGGCTCATGGAGATGCACGAGTTTGGTCAGGTCCTGCACCGTGTGGTAGGCTTCTCCTTGACTCCTCGGGAGCACGAACTCCGTTGCAATGGACATGGTACGACGCATAGAGTTCTTCCTGGAGTTCCGACGCCTTCTGGACGTCACAGCCTGGAAATCCTGCGCGTCGGGGGTCGCGACGTCGCCCTCGGGGGTCACCAGCTGGTCATCTTTTGCTTCAGGTTCCAGCGCGCACTCCACGAGGCCTGATGAGGCGTTTAATGGCTCGGCGACCACTGCCTCGTGCCACAGTTCATGGTCAAAGACCCACACGGGGCCCGACCTCCATTTTCGCCTGTAATTGTGTCTAACGCCTCGTTACGAGTCGAAAAGGCGTGGAGGCACCTCCAGAGACGGGAATACGGTCAGTACCTGTAGAGACGCCTAGGACGTGGGGAGAGCTAAAATGCGTCGGCGCGCGCTTCTTCGGGTGGGGGAAGCGCTCGCTCAGGCCGCAGCGGACGCGATTTGACCTTCGAGCGGTTAGGCAGCCAGCCCGATAGTCTGACCTAACCCTGTTTTTAGTGTGCAACAACCTGACGGTCGAGGTTATTTGCGGTGAGACGGTCATTGGTATACTGAAATCAAGTGAGAACTATAAAAAACCAAGCGTAGGTACGGCCCAGAAAGAGGAAGATGTGTTAGAGAAAAGGCGATATGGCTTTTGGCCCCAACGAATTGGTGGAGCGAAACATGAACTGGCCGTTCGTATCCACTGATGACTCCACTGCTGCTACTGTGAACCAAGCCATAAAGCACCAGATGAAAGTCTCCAAGTGGCGCTGAAGAATTCAACCTCGACAGGCTGGATTTCGTGTTGTGTGGCACAATTGCTTACTTTCTCAGATTACACCATTATGTTTGACGGAAGCGGGTATTTGCGCCTGGATTTTCGCATGCGCGCGTGCGCAAAAGCGAGGCAGCAATTTGTTGCCAACAATCGACTCTTAGCGAGGCAACAATCGTCGTGTTGGCTTCGCCCGCAGACTAAGAGGCGAGCCTTCTTCATCCGATCGCTCGAAGCCATGCTGGCAGAGAAGGCCGTCACGGCGATAACGGCGATACTGTACCTACGAACCGATCGGGTGTTCGGTCGGTAGTAGGATGTGTCTCCTGCAAGCTTTGAACTGTGGACAGACAAAGTGTGTTATCGCGACAGACCTCGCGTTGAAAATTCGCCAGCATTAACGCAGAGGGAGGCCAATTTAGACTCTAAACTTTAGAGCAGGCATCGCCGCGCTGTACAAAATGGTATTACAGCAGGGTCTAACAATCAATTTGCAGCAAGTGTCGGTCGTCGATCGAGCCATTTCCCACGTCTGTTGAGCATAGCTACATTCTTGCGTGCGTGTCCGATCATTGTTGCTCATCAATGACACCCTGTAGCTCTTCATGTCAAAGCTATTATAAAAGCACACTCCTGTTGGGAACTGGTTGCACTAGAAGGCCACTGCAAATGCTGCAGAGCTGAAGAATAGCCAAAATACGGATAGAGCAATCGACAAAGGTTAAACTGAAAGGTTTGTAGAACAGAACATCTTTATTTTTGCTGCTCAACGTTTTGTTGAGATGGCGATTCTCTATCGCTAAGATGTGTCGTTGCGTTGGCTATCGGAAGACATTTACATGTTAGTGGATCTCGATCCTTCCTTGACAGGTTGATTGATTCTTGAAACCTGGGCTGAATTAGCAATGGTGCTAATATCTTGCCAGCGAGAAGCTTCCGATGGCTTCGAACGCGATGGCTCTCGTTTGCGAGTGGGGGTACTTGAACAGCATTCCACACGTGCTGGAGGGACGGCCGTGTTTGAAGGTGCCGCGCTGGCAATTGCAGCTTGCGCGGATCATGCGCTTGATTCGGATGGTTAGGCGAATTCGTTTATCGGAGGAGGCAATATTGGGCCATCTCGGCGAATTCCTGGGCAGTGTTCTCTGCCTCCCAAATGGGCTCGAGGTGCTGCTGGCGTTGTCGGTAGACTTGCTGGAGCTGGCGGACCATTTGCTGGCGCATGACGCATCGCTGCACGACCTCGTACCAGATAGAAGCCTGCTCCTCGGTGGCAGGAGACACATATAGCAAGCGCCCGCTGCTGAGCTTGAGGGACAGACCGTACTCGGCACCCGACCAGAAAACACGTCCACGACGACGTCCGTGCCCAGCACTTTCGAGCTTTCGCGGCTATCCTTGCGGTATGTGATATATCCGTCGCGGAACACAAAGTAGCGTCGCTTCCAGTTCTTGATGCGCGCACCCTGCTTGACGAGGAATCCTTCAGCGTAGTTGTTGAGCGCCAACACCCGGTTGTTGTCCTCATTAACATGTTTTGACCGGTGGTGGTGGAGATTCATCATCTTGTTTCAATTTGAATGCGCTGCTGGCAGCGAGTAGAGTTGGTTTGTTATGCTGAAGCGTGTCTGGGTCTCCTATGAAATGTGGTCGTGTACTCCTCAATGGAGCAAGCGACAAGGGAGAAGCAGTGTGGACGCTCCGAAATATTGTTCACAGCGTAGGTATTTCAGTCGCTCAGTGACGGAAGCGAAGTTGTTGGCAGATTGGGAAATGTGGAAATGAAATCAGGGCGAGCTATTGAACAGCTCCTGCATGGTGTTGGTGGCTGAAGATGCCACGGCACTCACCATCCACCGAAAACAGCAGACTCGCAAACATTGATATTTGGCATTACATCACCAGCCGACTTGGCGATGATAGGACTAAACGCGCGTCGTATGGCATGATTCAGGCCGGTTGAACTGGCATTGCTTGCTAGATCAGCATTGTGGCGACCGAGGGGTGGTGGCTGGCAAAGCCCATGTGCCTTCCGGCATTCAGCTACGGTTCAAGATAAAAGAAGTGATGAAACGCTTGATTTACCACAAGCAGGAGCTGGCGAATTCGATCGTGTGGTTCTCGTCATCTTTCAAATGAGTTGTTTACCCAGTGCCACCGGGTCACGAAAGCTATCCGACTTTGCCAAAGGCTACGATCGTGCATCCGTAGAGAACAATGTTGTGCATCGAGGTGAATGGAATTCGCTGCTGTACACGGTGTTTGTGTGCCGCATACAGTGCATAGATCGTCGATATCATTTTAGCGAGCGAACAGGTCGCAAAAAGACCCTGTGGTGAACTGTCCTTCTGAGAAACGAGACGTGATTGTGCTACACACATGGCTTGGCGCGAGGCGGAAACAGATGCAAATATGCCAAACGGCCATTCCAAGAAACAAAAACGATTGTGCTGCGCAAATGGATCGGCGCAAGGAGCAACCAAGACTCAAGCAGATGCTGCTTTATTCACACGTAAGCCCACGAAACACATAACATTGATTTCGTGACGTCCCATAAACGACAGCAAACATCAACACATGTATGCTTGTCTAGCTGTGTATCTCTCATTGTCAACCACTAGAGCTATGACAAGGTCGATAACCCTCACCAGCGCAAGGACAACCAGCGACGATCTGACTGGCAACCGTCTAGGACGACAGCAGAACAGCCTTTTGAGTTGCGTTAGTTTCGTTGAGACCTGCAGTAAGCTGGCAGACGTGGTAGACCGCGCAGTAAGCGCTGAAACATCAGCAAAATGTTCCGCGAGCGCACCGCACCATCACGGCACTCACGACGCTGATATTACTGCGAGAGGTCTTAAAGCCTCAAAAAGGCTATTCTGATGTCATCCTAGATGGTTGTCAGATCATCGCTGGACGTCTTCGCACGAGCGAGGGTTACCAATATTGCCATATATCGAGTGACATAGATGTATGCAAGTTACCTAGAGCTGAGGCTTTGACGTTGTTATTTGCCCTATTCCACAAATCTCATGAAGGTTCCTACGATTACGGGTTGCTGTAGATGATGGCCGAAGCGTAGCTCACGGAAGAATCGCCGTGGCGCATACAGGCACTGCTTTGAGCGTATTTCACGAACTTGAGCGTGCATTTGAGTTTGTTCGAGGCCAAAATACCGTGCAGCAGCAACGAGATCGGGTGGCGCCCACAGATAGTGTTGTTCGTTTCGTCCAAGTACCTGGTAAACCCATCAGCATCCAGGCGCTCGATGAACTGTTTCCAAGAAAAACAAATACAATATGAGTCACCGTGATGACAACAGGCAGCAATCATGCTGTGGATCACGTACACCCATGCCCTGGTGGTCTAAATAGTTGATGTATTCGTGGATCTCGCCATAGGTTGAGTCGTGGGGCTGATAGCGGAATCTATCCGCACAATAAAGAGTGATGCACAATTAAAACCACAACCACTACGAGCTTGTAATGTGCCAGTACCACAGAATATCACGTACCGAGGCCCCCAGTGACAGAAGTCTGAGCTGATGACGAACAGGTTTTCGTCATTTTCCAGATATGGCGCCAAAATCCTAGACAGAAAAAAGCACGGGTGTTAACTCGGCAGCACAAACTAACGCAGTCCACACATCATTACCTTCCGTATTCCGCATCCATCGCGCTTTTGGTGTTGCCAACCAGTATCGGCACCGCCGTAAACTTCCTGCCACCCATCACCTGACAACAAGAAGCAAGAGATTAGCGACATAACCAAACAATAGTTAAAAAGCCGCAAGGATCCCACACCTTGTAAATAAAAGGAAGGTGCATCTCGATGCTGTGTTCATCCTCATCGACATCCATCGACATGGTCGCAAATTTGCCCTGCATAACAACAACAAAATAAAAAATCGATCAGCCAACACATCAGTCAACACCAAGCATCAAGCAGCTTGTACCTACCGAGTCCACCAGCTTCTCGTTCACTTCATGATCAATCACAATATTCCCCAATGGTGTCTCATACTCATGAGCTGTCGATACAGCACACCCACTACCGGTACAACCACCGTCAGCCACTCTTACACCACACTACAAAATTCTTCCGCATCACCCACCGTAGATAAAAATGGTGTGAAGGGCCGAGAATGAAGACACGCTTGATGCGGTCCAGATCCAATAGGTGGTGGTACGCGAATGCCGCCGTAGGGCCCGAGTATCTGCCAAATCAACCAATATCTCCATCAGTTTTTAGAAGCTTATCTCTTCAGTAGTGAGATTGCATGCAACACACCGGAAGCCTGCATGGGGCCCGATGATCGCACGAATGTTTGGCTGCTTCTGCTGCGTGTCCTGGTCCTCCGCCGCGTCCAGCCAGCCTGTAATTTGTCCCCAATAGAAGCACATGCCCGTCACAGCGGTGTTTTCTCGTCTCTTAGCGCCACTGGTTGCTTTTTCACGCACCTGAGAGCTCACCCTCGAGCTCATGCTCGTCGTGTGAGTACCAGGAACCGGCGTGTGTGGCCAGACGCACGCGAACGGGGCTGGGCTCAGGCTTCTTGGACATCTTGTGTAGCTCTTGGCTTGAGATCTTGGCACTCCGCTGCTTGTTCCGAAATGAATGGGAGAATTGGATTGGTCGAATGTCGAATGCCGCATGTCACATGGCGGTGGCAGTAGATAAATTGTGTTTTGTGGATTAGTAAATATCTATGTACGTTGATATTGAAGTGAAGAGACGGAGTATGTCTTGGAGTAGATAGAGGTAGTATCATCAGCCTGGTCTGTCCTGCAATTGACACCCGAGCTAGTTACTCGAGGTGGAGTGCACCACTTGCTCCCACTGCAAAAGATTGTCCATCTCACAAGTCAAACACTGGAATACTAGTACGAACAAACGCATATTTAGTATTGCTGTCTACGGGACTGTAGCTGTCACTCTGGTTGCAACGGCATGTGCGCCATTGATCATCTCCCTGCTGCATTTCTCCGTGTCAGCTAGCAGCATTATCTACTGCTTATGCGGCCCAAATGCTTTGTCAGTACAACCTCCAGCTGCTCGTTTGAACGTTTAGACAGTCCCACAGCGCAGGCTGCAAGAGTATCGCGGCCAATATACTCGAGGTTCTGCTTCTTACCCAGGAGCTTCTCCAGGTGAGGCTGTGCGTACGTCCATGCGCCTTGGTTCAGTGGCTCTTCTTGCACCCAGACAAACTTCTTGGCGTTCTCAAACTTGGCTAGTTCTTCGGCAACCTGCTCGAACGGGAATGGAGCCAGTTCTTCCAAGCGCACTAATGCAATGCTCTCGGGGTTCTTGGAGCGAGCGAGGCGCTCCTTTGCGAGTTCGTAGTAGAATTTACCCGAGCAAAAGTAAACCTTCTTGACTTGTGAGGGGTTTTCGATTGTCGGGTCCGAGAGTACTGGCTGGAAGCTTGTGTCCAGACCCATCTCTGACAGCGGTGACATTGCATCAGCAAGACGAAGCAGCATTTTCGGGCCCATGATGGCCACTGGTTTGCGGAATGTACGTTGCTGTTGGCGCCGAAGCAGGTGGAAGAAGTTGGCCGGTGTGGTTATATTCACCACAATAATATTTGTGTCATGCTGGTACTGCTTCCATAGAGGCTCTTCCAGTTCCAGTTCCTTAACCGACGTCCGCGGGGTCAGCGCAGGTGTGTCCACAAGTTGCAAGAAGCGCTCGATTCGCCCACTGGAGTGGTCGGGCCCAGCCCCATCATTGCCGTGAGGGAGCAACAGCATAAGGCCAGACTGGCGCATCCACTTGGACTCACCACTCGACAAGAACTGGTCGATCACGATCTGTGCGCCATTGAAAAATCACCGAACTGGGCTTCCCAGATCAGCAAGTTTTCCGGGCTCTCCCACGAGTATCCGTATTCAAAACCCATGACGGCAAGCTCTGACAGGTTGCTGTTGACGACACTTAGCTTGCCCATCGTGTCCGACTTCTTGGGTAGGTGGTGATGCAATGGGAAGTAGCGTTCCTCGGTCTCCTGGTCAGTAAAGGATGCATGTCGCTGGCTGAAGGTTCCACGACGGCAATCCTGGCCAGCAAGACGCACCGAATAACCGTCTTGCATCAAAGTACCAAAGGCCATAGCCTCAGCTGTAGCCCAGTCAACGCGTATATCCTCAGGTGCTTGTCCCTCCTTCACCTGCAGCATTTTTGCCGCGACTTGATGTGAGTGCGCTGTAAACGACCGTGAGGTTGAATACGCTCGGGTAGCTCCACAGATGCAAGCCCGACCTCGATAAGGTTGTCGACATCGACACCAGTTGAAATGTTTGCATACAAGTCAGACGGGTTCGGCTGCGCCATTGATGCCCATTTGCCCTTGAACGCGTCGATCTCCGTAGGCTTGTAGGCCTCCTCCCCGGTGACTATCTTGAGCTCGTTCTCGAGGTGCTCATTCAAGCGCTGGACAGTCTTCTCAAAGCTGGAGTGCGTTACTAGACCCTTCGCCTCCAATTCATGCGCAAACTTAACGGGGAATCGCTCGGCTTGATCTACACGCTCGTACATCTTAGGCTGCGTGAAGCGTGGCTCATCGACTTCGTTGTGCCCATGTCGACGGAACGTGATCAGATCAATGACAATGTCCTTGCGGAACTGATTGCGATAGGCCACAGCAAGTCGACACGCTCGGATCACGTCGCTAATGCTCTCACCATTGACATGCAGAACCGGGGCCTCGATGCTCTTAGCGACGTCCGAGGCGTACCGCGTTGCACGACCGTCTGGGTACGTGGTCGTGTATCCCACCTGGTTATTCACCACAACGTGCACCGACCCACCGGTTTCGAAATCTGGTAGGAGGGAAAGCGCCAGCGCTTCAGGCACACAACCTTGCCCAGCAAACGCCGCATCACCGTGCAGCAAAAGCGTCATAGCGTTCGTATTCTCATCACCATCGTTCTTAGCTCGTACTTTTCCTGCTGCAACAGCATTGATAATCTCCAAATGCGACGGATTGTGCAGGAGCGACACATGCACCTTCTTGTCAGCGTACTTCTTGTCCAGTGACGTAGCAATGTGCGACGACACGTCGTCAATTCCACGGTAATTCTCCGGGAACTCCGAGAAGCCCTTGACCTTGTGAAAGATCTTGTGTGCAGGATACTCCAGCGATCCGACCAGCAATGCCAATCGTCCACGGTGCGGCATGCCAATCACCACATCCGACACGCCAGAATTAGCACAAGCTTGCAAAACCGTTTCAACTGCTGGCAGCATTGACTCGGCTCCTTCGCCGGAGTATCTCTTGAAAGACGCGAACTTCTTGCCCATGAACGTTTCGAACACGTCCGCACGCAACATACTGGAGTACGCATTGCGTAGATCTGAAGGTGATACCTCCACTGCGTCTAAAGTCTCTGCGGCTTGAGCTAACCATTGCTTCTCCTCCGCAGACGACAGATGCTCGAACTCAAAGCCTGTTTTGCCGCAGTACACGCGCTGGAGCTCGTCATAGAGCTGTTGCCCATTGGCGGCAGGCAGTGACACGACGCCATTGAGGTCTGCAGCAGTCAATGGCCGAGTGAGCAGCGCCTGGAAGTTGTCGGAAGCCAAAGTGGCGACTGCAACGCGTGGCTGGAGCTGCAGTGGATCCAGATCAGCTTGAAGATGACCAGACTGGCGGAATGCGACGGCCATGGACTGTGCTGCGAGACCTTCAAGGGATGCAGCGGAGCTGAAGAGAACCTTCGATAGCAGAGCGTGACGCTTGCTAGGAGTGGTGCAGCGGTGAGCCAAAGCACCGGAGAGACGTAGCATCGGAGACTTGCGGGTGATGACCAGAATGACGAATGACCGCTTGGATCATGGTGAGTTGTTTGGAACTTGGAGATGGAATGAACCTGTGATAGAGTATAAAACAAAAATGGGGAATATAGTTTTTTGATCTATTATATGACATAAGTCTATCAAATAGAATAGTGATGAGCTTCAAGCGCCGTTGAGTTGGGGCTGACGTCCAAACATCGGATTGGAGGAATTGCTTGTTGAAGGGGTATGTCATATGTTGTACTTCAATGATAGCACCACGTATCATTATGTTGAAGTCACAGTATATCCACTTGCTCTTGGAGGTCTTCAGCTAAAAGTGTAGCAACGTCATTTAACTCTTGGGGATCTTGAATCACATCCAATAAATCTCGAGCCAATTCCTTTTGGCATCGTCCAGCATCACTTCCACAATGGCCACATACCCGATGGGCGGTCGGATGGCACTTGCCAACGCCACCAACGCCTCCCACTGGTCTGTACGCGCGAGAACACGCAGCAAAGTCCACCAGAATTGTCGAGGGGTACTAGATATTGCTCAGCACAGTCGACAGCAAGCATCAGAGCCTTTCGATGCGCTGGGTGCATTGTCACCAACTTCTGGATGGTCTCCACTAAGGAGCTCCCCACTAGGAGTCCAGTCGCTAACCCCAACGTCTTCTCCATAGTAAGCTGTGTCTCAAACAACGCGAGCGTCTCGGAAGTCATTGCAAGGTTGAATGAGTCTTTGGATCGAGATACTGAAAGAGAATGGGCCTCGTCTGCACTCAACGAGAGTGCTGAAGTGATGGAAGGCGTGGAGTTATCCAACGAGGCTTGAAGCAGCTTGGACATCTCTTTTAACCGAGCACGTTTCGTCTCGACCACACTATCACTGTACGCTGCCTTGCCCACCAATGCTGCTGCTTGATTGTAATTGTCTTGTAAAATAGCCATCCGAAAGCTGCTGTGTACATCAGAACGTGAACTTAACTGCTGACTGGAGAACAGTCGAGCTGCTCGTGGGTATTTGCCAACCACTCGCAGAAACTCATCCCCGCGAAGGCGTTTGCTGAGTTGTACCATCACTTTGTAGATGCTATCAGGTGTGCTCAACGGGTTGGCACAGAGTCCGCGGAGAATATTTTCTTCCAGTGTGAGTGGAACACCATCATCGGTTTTTTAGGGCTCTGGCGAAGGGCATTCACAGCGAATAATAGTTCTTCTGGCATGGCCACAGTAACAGGGAATTCCTCGCGGGGGACATACAGGATAGCTGCCTCACCGACCCAATTCTCCAGTGCCAGTTGCACCTGTTCTCGCTCCAATGTTAAGCCAGACGCCTCCTGCTGCAGAACCACCTTCGCGGCACTTCGTCTGAATGACGTGTAGAATGCAGAGCAGGAGTGCGATGCACCACCCGACGATAAGCACGCAGATTTGTCAAACACATCACTGTCAGCGTAGTAGCTCCACGCATTCCCCATGACTTGAATCTTTGGATAACGACTGCCGAGAAGGAAGATACACGACGTTTGGGCGATTGTCGAGGCTCCTCGCGTTGTGATTACTCCATGCCACGCTGGACAAGTTCATCGTCAACTTGATACGAACGAGGTGACGGCATGTTACTTGTGCCACGAAGTTCAAGCTCATTTATGACTGTAAGTGCTGGTGCAATCGTTGGCTCAAAGTCAAACACTTCTGTTACAAAAGCTCCATGAGCTCTTTTGCAAGAGAGTCATAAGCTCACCTCGGGTCATCTTCGGGATTAAAGACTTTACCCTATTGGAGACGATCGCATCGCTGATGATCTCCGAATGAATATATCAAAGTTGTCTGTGATCCTGATGAATTGCTCTGGGCACTGCTATTGCCGTGACCGTCTTGGCAAGAACGAAGTGCTTCCGTTGTCTGGCCATTCCCGAATTTACTACCAGCAACGCAATCAGCCACCCCAACCAACTCAATGTGGTCCAGTAAAAGTCACGACGCAGCCCAGCAGACAGTTCTTCTGGCGGTTGGTGCATTGACCGCCATCTACGCGTCGTGGAAGCTCCTGAACATACCGGTTCCGCTGCCGGATCCAGGCATGGAAACCCTCTTCCGTCCGGCCTCGACGCTGCCAATTCTGGGCAACACGTTAGACGTTCTACTCTTCAACCGCTACCGAATGAGCGACTGGATCAACGACCAAACCGACGCAAGCAACGGTCAACCATGGATGCTTCAGCTGCTGTTCCAACCGCCTTGGGTCGTGCTGTCTATGCCTAGTGACCTCAACGACGTGTTCAAGAACCAATTCGATGTGTTCGAGAAAGGAGGTACGCTCGGGGACATTTCGTTTGATGTACTCGGTAACGGACTGCTCAATGCCAACGGAGACAAGTGGAAGCAGCAACGGCGAGCGGCCAGTCACCTCTTCTCCACACGCAGCATTCGGGACATCATGGAGCCGGTTATCCGCGATAAGGCTCTGCAACTTCGCAATGTACTTGCTCAATGTGCTGACCGTGATCAAGTCGTAAGCATGAAGTCGCTACTGGGCAAGTTTACGAGCGATGTGTTCACACGCATCGGCTTTGGTGTAGAGCTTAATCAATTGGGCGGTGATGTTCTTGTGGACGAGATGCACCCGCTGGATATCGCGCTGCACGCTGTGCAGAACCGTTTCCAGACCCCTATGTGGATGTGGAAACTAGCACGTTTCCTCAATATCGGGACTGAAAGGCGTCTACGAGACAACATGAAAATTGTTAACGACATGGTACGTGGGATCATGGTCCGGTCGTTGAATGACAATTCAGCGCAGAAGAATCTTTTGACGCTGCTGATGAGAGGTAACCCGAATGCGGACCCACGAGAACTGCAGGACACAGCTGTCAACTTCTTCATCGCCGGCAAAGACACGACATCCTTCAGTTTGTCATGGCTCATCGTGATGATGAATCGACACCCGCGTGTTCTGCACAAGATTCGTGAAGAAATCCGATCGGTGTTGCCGGGGCTTTTGACCAGAGAAATTGAGACACCGACACTCGACGACACGCAGAAACTCGTGTACTTGGATGCCGCGGTGAAAGAGAGTGTGCGCTTGCAGTCAGTATCCACGTATCGGTGCACGACACGTGATACAACACTTACGGACGGCGCATTCATCAAGAAAGGCACCGTCGTTGTCGTCTCAAAGTATGCTGCAGCCAGAAGGAAGAACGTGTGGGGAGAAGACGCTACGGAGTACCGACCTGAACGTTGGTTCGACGATAAAACGGGTGAGCGTAAGAACATCACGCCTCCACAATTCATCACCTTCAGCACGGGGCCACGTAAGTGCATCGGTATGCACCTCGCCATGCTTGAGATGAAGGTGGTCATGGCTGTGCTCTTTAGTCGTTTTGATATTGAGACGGTGGAAGACCCGTTCAAGATCACCTATGACTTTTCCTTCGTTCTACCAGTGAAGGGCCCGTTGGCCGTGCGCGTCCGCGAGCGCAATTCCCCAGTGCGTAAGCCCCGCACTTCCGGAAAACTACTGCCCGGCTCAACCAACACCACCAATTTCTGCGCGCACTAGCATAACATGTATGTCTCTCCTGCATCTGCATAATCAAGTCCTCCGTGTAAACTTTACGCTATTGTTTTACTGCAGCCTACAACACTGCAGCATTTACTCTTCTGTATCGTATCGTCATACTACGGCGATGAAAGCTAGTACGAAAACACGAACCGCCTTGCTCACTTTCGAATCTGTCTCTCAAGCTCCAAGCTACCATGAACATTCGTGGACTCATCACTTTCGCTGCCTCACTTGCATTAGTTCAAGCAGGCTGGGTCAACCACGACCAAGTGGCCCCATTCTCAGCATCGGACCCCACCTCCATCACAAATGTGGCAGGAGTTATCTACCAGCCTCAGATTTTCATCAACTACGGTTGTCACCCCTACCAGCTGTGGATGTCGCAGGCAACACTAGCGGTGGTCTCAAGCCTACAGGATCAGCAAGCGCAGGCTGTAAGGGTTCCGACGTGGGATCGCAAGTCTACAGACGCTCGACGTGGTACAATGGCGTCTGGGCTATCATGTACTCGCGGTATTTCCCCAACGACTGCCCAGTAACATGTTTTGGGCACCGCCACAACTGGAGCACATTACTGTGTGGATCGACAATCCTACCAATCTACCGGAAAAGATTTTAGCCGTGACACCATCAGCGCACAGAGGCTACTCTACTTACGCACCACTGAACGCCGACATGCTGAATGGGACTAGCTTCAAGGTCGAGGAAGGTATACGTCCAGTTGGATTTTCATCAGCCACCACTTGGAGGGCACAACAACGTCTGGAGAATTCCAAGCGCTGATCATGTGGGAGGATCTCACCGACGCAACGCAGTACGCACTGAACAATACGGACCACGGAAGTGCCAATGTGCCCATGAGCGACGGTCACTTTTGCCAAAGCTCCAAAACGCTTATCCGTTGGCGGAGGCATAAGACAGATCCGTCGTCAAATACCCGGATAGCACTTTATTGATAAGCGTAGTGTTCAATAATGTGAGAACTCGTGTTTGTTTCGTACTGTGCTCCGATTGAAAAACTAGGTATGTCTTACCCAACCACTAGAGCTATGACAAGATCGATAACTCTTACCAGCGCGAGGACAACCAGCGACGATCTGACTGACAACCGTCTAGGACGACAGCAGAACAACTTTTTAAGTTGTGCTAGTTTCGTTGAGTCCTGTGATAAGCTGGTAGACGTGGTAGACCGCGCAGTAAGCGTTGCAACATCAGCAAAATGTTCCACGAGGCATTGACACCGCGGTTGACTGTAGCTCCACATGCCTTGCAGTGTAGAACAGAGTAAACTTTCCGCGAGCGCACCACACCATCACGGTACTCACGACGCTGATATTGCTGCGAGAGGTCTTGGGCACCTCCTGTTGGTGCACCCGTAATGCACACGACTGGTGCGGTACTCGTCCTCAGTCTCCACGTGACAGTACTTCTACAGCTCTCTCTCTCTCCAAACACTTTGAAGGTCCACCAGGGCATTTCTTGATGAATCCACCGTAGTCTATGCAGTTCCAGCCACCAAAGCCCACAATTGTCCGAGATGCGCCTCAGCTCTCAACGAAGAGCCCACAGAACTGATGTAGTTTCTTGCGCGCTTGCGAATAGCGTTTAAACCTCAGACCTCTGAACTTCTTCCGAATTGAGAAGTCGAGCAGCATATCGAGCCGTGGAATCATGAACGCGACGTAAGTCTGTAACTTGCCGAGCGAGCAGGTATTTTTAGTTGGCATCCCATGTACTGCTTCGGTCACCCTTGGATCTGCTGTGTCGTACCTGTGCCGAACCGTCTTGTTACTTTGTGTGTAACTAGTGTCACGGTAGAACTTCTTGCTTGAATAGTGAATAGTGGTGCTGTCGGAGCAAGTGGCCACGAAGAAGTCTCGTCGCCCAGGGCCCTCGCCCCACATAGCGTCATAGCGAGATGCTGTGCGTGGAGACATGTGTAGTGGACGAATTACATGCGTCAGCTTAGTGACCAAGATGCTTACAGCCTTGCCGTCGGTGGTCATCTCTCCTCCATTGGAAACAGCTCTACAGTCTGTGTTGCATGGAAAGTCAATCTGTTCGTCAGTGAAGCGTTATCGCCTCAACAAAGAGGTGTTGCGGGGGTCACCCAAAGCTTGCCATGAGCGTAAGCCCAAACGCCAAAGAATAGCTAGAGAACACCCAAGTACTCTAGAGTGTGCGTATGATAGACTTGGTAAGGATGTGGTTAAGCAACTGCAGGCAACTTACAGCGCCTTGGACTCGGAACATGCTCATGCTCAAGCCGAAGGAATGGTATTGAGCTTACAAGCTATCCGAAAAGCCTTTCGTCGAGACCTCTTTGGGGATGGATCCGATGTGGGTGTCGTAACGCTACATGATGTTGTGCTAGAACAGCAGCCACTCTTCCCCGATGACGAAAAAATATCAAGTCGCTAGCACAGAAGTACTTCTCGCATTACCCGTTCCTTCGGAATCCGAACCAATGCCAGTGATGAAGATGACGCTGGTCTTTGCTATTCCAGTATTTCATCCGCATCTTGGCAGGATATCGCTGAGATCAGACCCCAGACTCTCAGCATAGGCCCTTATAATTCCCACTCTCGAATTCTCAGCGCATTTGTCATCCGAGATATGAACGAGTATGCGTTCGCATACTTACCACGCTTTCAAAGGGTACACATACGATATTAAGGGTTTATTGAGTAAATTATGAGCTGAAAATTGGAATAATTGTGTGGTACAAATTAAATATTGGAGGTTTATCGCTTAGCGGCTCACATGGACCGCCGAAACGTTGTTCATTTTCACATTCATTTTGGTCGCCCCAATGCTCGAAATCCCCGTGATCGACCTCAAGCACTATAAGATCACTGGCGACAAGGCCGAGTGTGAGAAAGCTGCCGAGTCACTGCACAAATTTGGCGTGCTCTGCGTCCGCGATGAGGTAGGCGACTTACCTGTTCTATTCATTATAAATGATCTCAGTTTAACCTGTAAACTACGTCAACTGCTTTTGCATTTGATCAGCGTGCAGCCGACCATGACAATGATACGTTCCTAGATATGATGGAGCGGTATTTCGAGTCCACCGACTTTGAGGAAGACGCTCGTCCGCAGTATCACTACCAGGTTGGGGTTACCCCGAACGGAAGGAGCGTGCACGTGACCATTGCGCTCGTGCAGCGACGCTGGACAAGCGGTACGCTCCAGTGACATTGTGTCCGCCTGAGGCAGACAAGAAGAGTCGCTTCTTTTGGCGTGTTGGTGGTCGTCCAGTGGTGAGTTAAATGCAGTGGCCTCTATGTTTAAAATCCCTGGAGTGGTTGACAATCTTTTTGCTTTCAGGATACTCAATTCAAAGAGCTGAATGCTGAGCCAGTGATCCCAAAGAACTTCCCAGAGTGGGGAAGCATCATGGATATGTGGGGTGGGAAAATGTTGAATGCCATTACGGACTTGGTGGAGATCGTTGCGGTTGGACTTGGTCTGGAGAAGGACGCGCTGGTGGACCGCATCAAAAACGGGCCTCATCTGCTCGCGCCCACGGGTAGCAACTTTAATGTGTTTAACCAGTTGAACGACGTGCTTGCGGCTTATCACTACGGTAAGAAATGGGGAAAATGTGCGGGGTTTGTTTGGAGGAAGGAATTTATTCACGTTTTGTTGGTGTTTTTGGCGTCCTACTGCAGATCTGAACTTGTTAACCATTCATGGCAAGTCGCGTTTCCCTGGTCTGTACATTTGGCTTCGAGATGGTACCCGAACGGCTGTGAAGATCCCTGATGGCTGCTTGTTGGTGCAGGCGGGCAAGCAAATGGAATACCTGACTGGTGGATACGTGCAAGCGGGCTTTCACGAGGTGGTTGTGGCGGACACGACAATCGAGAAGATCGAGCAGCGTAAGATTGCTGGTAAGAGCCTTTGGCGTGTGTCCTCCACTCTCTTCTCGCACACGGCATCGGACAAAACACTGGAACCTCTGGGGCGCTTTGCAACGCCTGATGCTTTAGCCAAATACCCGCCTATCCTCGCAGGCAATCAGGTGCTAGAGGAGCTCTCCCAGATTGAACTCGGCACGGGCTTTACTCTCCATCGCGATTAGATCTATGAGCCGAAGCACATGCTCTTCGAGAACGAATGGTTTCAATTTCTTTAAGATAACTGTGATCGATCTACAAGACGATAACATTGTTGTCGCTATCCTGTGTAGATAACCTGATAAGGAACAGCAAGTGGAAACGATATGTCAGCCCGCTAATAGTAAACAATGAAATCTTCATTGCACGCGGCGTACCGATCCAGGAGGCACGACGCCATTCTCGTTGTCATGCAGCACACAGAGGCTGGTAACTTCTAGGCGTTTGCCCTGAACCGTGCTTAGCATTTGCTGTCCCCGATATGTACTTGCCGTAGCGCCATGAGATGTACGCACCACAGCCACAGGGTTCGTCGAGAACACTTTCTTGCCGTGCATATCCATGGTGTGCGCATGTTTCATGTCCGTCACCAGGTTTTTCATGCGTTGTTCCTCCCTGTGACATCAACAAACAACACACCTTTAGCTTGATATTCTCTTCGTAAAGGAAGAGGACCCGTACGTCTTTCGATAACTATTGTTCGCTCTCATAACCATGTAGCGCTTTTCCATAAGCTTCTCCTTCGCTTCTGCAAGCTCTTGCTGCTGTTTCTCCAGCAATAGCGCTCGCTTCTTTCCTTGAACCTCTCGAATTTGGCAGTGTTGAGCGCACGCTGGTCACGCTCCATACTATCCATGCGAACGAATACATTTTTCGCATCCTCGAAGAGTTTCAGCCGCGCCAAGTTCTTCTCGGTATTTTTTAGCTCGAGTAACAGGCTGGAGAACTTGACATGCGGCTCCTTCAGCTTGTTCAAGTACGTTTCGAGTTGTACTCGCTCCACTTCGTGTGTTTTTCTTAGTTCCTCCTGCTTGTGTAGAATCTCGCGCTCACACTCGTCCGTGCGTGTTGCACACAGAGCACCACTACGATGTTTTGCTAGCACAGTACCGCGATTAAACTGCTGCTTTTCTTGCTCCTGCCGCCGTATTTCGTATGTGCCCTGCATCTCCACAAATTCGCGCTTGATGAGGCGCAAGCGGTCGCGCAGCAAGATGGCCTTGTCGTATTTCTTAGTACCTGTTGCTAGTTCACGGAGGAGTTTATCTAGCTCTGTACGAATTTTCTTGAAAATCGTGCACTGGTCATGTCTGTCGATAATGTCTTCCGCCGTAAAGCCAAACACAGCGAAGACATCAACCAGCGACTTAATATCCATCGGATTGTTTGTCGACCCTCCAGGAGCCTTCGAGTCCAGCACTGTGAGCTGTTCCGCCTTCATGATGGCAAACTGCAGGTCATCGCGCAACTACATCGTCAAACACAGCAAAACCAGCAAATAACTTCAGCTTCGTTACAGTATTTTGCGTTAAAGTTAAAGATGATGCCGAATAACCTGCTGCTTCTGTTCTTCGTCCATGGTGATGTCTTGCAGTAGCGAGGCAATAATCAATCCGAAAAGATAGGGAAGTCGTTTGTAGCGAAGCTCGAGGTCAATTGCAAGAAGAGCTTCAATTAGAACTCACCAAAATATGCTCAACGTTACGCTGACAAGATGGTTGCAGCTGATCAAAGTTGAGCAGGAGAGTTTAAAAACCAACGTACTAGTCTCACAAAGGATCCGCGGTGGCTAACATACTCGCGTCGAAATATACGTTCGGGTGCATCACTATGGTCGCTCCAAGGCCATCCTCCGATCCTGCAGATGCATTTTGGTTGTGGGAATGCATGCGGTTGGCAGCCAATTGCGCGTATGGCGACGTCGACGGGTGCGACGCCTCGAAAAACACTTTACACGCTTGTTGGCACTGACCAGTAGCTGCATGTTGGGTGATCTCCATCGCAGTTTGCAACGATAAACCCTGTCGACGCAGCTCTTCCTGCAAAGCTGACCGGCCCCAATGCTTAAATGGACAACCATGATACTGTCCAGGGCTAGGAGCGCCACCAGTAATGATTTGCTTGCAGTCAAATGGCGTGTAGTCTTTTCTGGAACCTTCAAGCCCGAAGCTATGGCGAATGTGGTAAGTATACTCTTTGTCGAACTTGGCGGGCGGGATCTTCTTAATAAACTCATCGCGGAAAAACTGGATGCAATCGTGGACTGAAATCCCCGCACCTTTGAGGAACATCCGATACTGCACCCGACCGTTGTACTTGAGGTGGTGATTCTCACGCATTTTGCGGTGCAATTGCTGCATGCACAACGGGAAGTGTTTATACGCTACTCGGTCGATCTCTGCCACTTTCAATCGAAACCGATCTTGCGTCGTTCTCCCAGCACCAGCCTGAGCATTCGCCTTCTCAACAAAGGTGTTCAGTATCGGTATTAACCGCTCCAATTCGGGGCCTTGGGCAGGTATTGCACACTGTAAGTTCCTCATTTGGTGCTCCAAAGCGCATTTAAAATGGTGCACAGCCACATGACCCATATCTTGCAGTGGTACCAAACAATACCCTCTACAGATAATCACACCTCGTCTTCTCACCAACGTTGGCACTTGAGTAAAAGGCACTTGATAAATACTCCGCTGCATCGTGTCCTTCTGAAATGTCTGGTCCCAATTAAATAGTTGTTTTGTCTTCTCTGCTTCCAGAAGTTCATACTTGATCCCTTCAGCTGCTAATAAAGCTACCGCAGCATAAGGTGGTAGTGACCCAAGTCGACAGGCTAAGAGCTTGGCTTCAGCTGCCACCAGCCAGTTCCAGTCGCTTGAGACTCTGTACTCCTTGCACAAAGAGAGTATACACATAAGGCGTATAGTTAGGTATAAATTATTGAAATTGTACGCAATAAATTGCGCGTTATTTACCTGCAGAATGCGAGTCGAAGGACGTAATGGGACAAGAGATCAGTGTCTTTAGAGAAAGTGACCTCTGTTAACATGTCTTTTGGTGGTTTGTGAGAAGACAGTACGCCCCATTGTGGGAAGATTTGGCTGAGAAGCTTCACACGCTTGAGCCTATCTCCTCGAATTCGTCTAAAGACACACGTCGCTGCGGAGCATCGCGGTAGAAGCTCATCTGTGGCGGCGATGACATGGCAAAAATGGGTGTCTTTTATAAAACGACCCCATTAAATGAATGCTGGCCCATGAACATATTGTACCCTTTTATATAACGGCGGACTAACAGTGCTAGAGCAAGTCGAGTCAACAGAAAAATAATGCTTGTGTTCGTGTTCAAACACGCAATGTAAAACGCACGCACAACCTCTCTTTCAGCACCACTACGACTAGTTCTCTTGTGCGCTGCCACTGGGGCATTTCACGAAGCAACAGCATCCGGAGAGACTCACTTTAGCAATCCTGCACTGCCAACTGATATCTGGGCATACTCGGCCCAGCATTTCGATGAGCAATTACTGCTGCCGGAACCTGTTTTTGCATCGGCAATGCCGTCAGGGTCCGATGGTCGAACGGAATGTGCGTTAGATTGTAACTTGCCAAGCTCAGCTCATCGGCTAGTCACTGACAACACTAGCCACACTGGTAACGATAGCACAGTCCTCATCAAAAGATAATTGGTGATAACACTTCTCGATGATCAACAACGTCTTAATCATCATCTTCTTGGCGTCCACAGTCACTCAGAACAGCGTGACCTGCACGAAGGTCCGACACACTCGTTTATTTCAGAATTAGCTCCCTATCTCAGTTGCGATGAAACTCTGTGGACTCGCTGTCGCTGTCTCACTCGCAGTCTCCCATGCTGCTGTGATCGACCACGACCAAGTGGCCCCCTTCCCGATGTCCTAGCCCACCTCCATCACGAACGTGGCCGAAGGTATCTACCAACCTACGCATTTCATTAACAATGGCTGTCATCCCTATCCGGCTGTGGACGCTGCGGGTAGCACGGACGGTGGCCTCAAGCCTACGGGGTCTCCCCTCGGGTTGTAGTGTAGTGTACGTCGGTGCCGACAGCTTCAACACTGGAGAAGATCAATTGCGTGCCGTCCTGCAATTTGCTTTGGTGTTGACGAGTGCATGGCTAAGTTGTTGCCGATGGCGGATGAGTCAGCACTCAGCCTATATCAACACTCCGAAACAGGTAGGTGGAACGCGCAAAGGCAAACGGGCCTTAATGGGATTGACACAAAGAGCACACGCCAACCAGGACTTTCGCGGGTTTTGGGTTCTCCCGAGTGGCTGCTATGTGGAGAGTCCGCTTCGCCTAAAGGTATCTGGGCTCGCACTATACACCCTGAGCGATTTCGATTCACCGCCCCTACCTCACTAAACACGGTGAGCTTTGGCAGCGCTAATGTACTGATGAATGATGGGAACTTCCAGGAAAAGCTCGAAAGGGCCTATCCGTTCTCGTCGATCTAAGGCCACGACATCAATCTAGCTTTTGGGTTATCCAGTGTTTTTAATAAACTACAAAATAAGTGAATTTTCGCGCCAATACCAGCCCTATAATTCAACCGTGGCCGAGTTCAGGATGACACTTCTCTCAGTCATTTCGAGTGGGTATTGCAGCCAACCGATCTTCGTAATCCATCAAACTATCCCTTGCTTTGGCGAGATTACAACTTTTTTTTTTACTGCCAGGAATGCAAATATGTGCCAAACTTCATTCAAAGTTTTGATCCTGCCCTCACTCATACCGGAAAACGCAAGCGACCGGAAGTTTGTAAGGCTGACCCATCAGCGTTCCCTATGGATGAATATCATCACTTCTCCGACCTTACTTAAATTCACTATTGTGAGGTTCAGCCAATAGGAAGTGTTGATTCGATTTTTAGCGAATCAGAAAGCATTTATCCTGCGTTTCAGCCAATCACAAAGAGAGTCAAATACGTGCTGCCACTCCGACATATCGGGTTGGAGACAGCAAAGTTATTGGTATGCCTTTACAAAATAGCAGTCATTCGTATATTTTGCGTATAATTCACAACTACCGACAATCCTCCGACCCGCAAGATGAGCCTCGACGACCTCGCTACTGTCAACACGAAGCATACTCGTGACAGCGCGGCGCGCTCTTTCATGAAGTTCTTAGAAGAAGAAGACGTGAGCTGGGAGTATCTAAAAATGTGCATGCTGCGTAAAATTCTCCACTTATCTTGGAAGCGGTAGTGGACAAGTTTGGCATGCATCTGGTGTTCAAGGAGGATCACAAAGGGAAGCTGCTAGCGCACCACTCGGTCATGCAGTACTTCCGCCAGGCGAAGAACTGACTTCTGGGTCAGTTTCTGCAGCATCATGCCGCTGTCGATGCGCATCTGCTCAAGAAGGGTCAGACACTAGAGCGATACTACTTGAAGCGCGAGTCTGGAGACTTTGTCAATAAAGCCCCAGCATGTACAAAGAAGGCGCTCAAGCAAATGGTCATGCATTTGTATTCTACTGCTTCCACAACGACTGATTATCAAGATGCGGCGCTACTATGCCTGCTTTGGTTCCTTTTTGGCCGAGCGTCAGATTTAACACTGCTTCGTAAGTCTAACCTATCCATCGGCTCAGGCGACATCTTCTTTGTAAGATTCATCCGGATCAAGATGGCCGAAGAGCAAGGATTCTCTCTTTTCTCTGACGACGACTTTGCAACCTGTCCGATACTTGCTATTGCGCTCGCATTGATCACCCAGTCGTCACTGATGCCTGCTCTACTGAGCTATCTTCTGGATCAGCAACTACTTACATCCACCACGCTCACACCATCCTTCCCGCTAATTGACCTGCTAAATCATCCAGAAACAATGTCACTGGTACAATCTGCGCCCGACACCTCGACTGCCAATGCCCCAATGGCCACGCCTGGTGTTCACAGTTACGTCAACCGTGTTCTTGAGCGGATTGCGAAGAAGGATGGGGTAACTGAGCGTCTCACGTCACACTCTTTCGCCGTGGTGGCGCGCAGCACGCCAATGGATACGCTCACTCCACCGATCACTGGATTTTCGACCGGGGTTCCTGGAACATGAGTACGACCAACAAGGGGTTCAATTGCATCTTCAATACAAACCAGGAAGATCACAAGGTTAGCAAGACGCTCAGTGGTTACGAGGCTTCGAACAGCATGGAGATACTGGACTTGACCTCGTTCGACACCCAGACTCAGGAAACAATCGCCAGTATTCAGCACCTCTTGTTCACGACGTGTAACAAGCTAACACACCTGAAGCACAACATCAGCCAGCGTGTCTTGGATATCTTAACATGATACTTGATTCGCCACTTACCCATGCTGAAGGAGCTCGATTCGGACAGTCCAAAGTGTGGAGTCTTGTGTACTGCGCGCGGGTTACTTCGTTACCGAGCCGTTTGCATGGTCAACACATCTCATTGCCGTCCCGGAAGCCAGTAAGCACAACAACAATACCAAGCGAAACTGTGACCAAGGCCTGAAAGACTAAGACTACAAGATCATCCAGCACCAACGCAGTGTGATTGATGCATTTATCCAACATGTGAAACGCCATGATGAGCGCATGGATGTGCTAGAAATTAAACTGAGCAAGACACCAAACCAAGAAAAACAAACCAAGCGTCAACACGAAGAAGATCAACACTCTAGCCCCCAAGCGACGGAAAGCGTCTGTGATTCACCTCCGTGCGACGTGGTTCGCGTCGATATTCAAGCAGGAGAAATCGGACACCAAACAGCTCGTAGTATTCACGAAAATTTCTTGGACGGCGACTCTGTTCTTGACAGCTCTGCTACGGATTACCGCGACCAAGTATTGATGATAGACACTCGGGTTGAAGATGCCGTGATGACGTTCCTCGCCAAGAAGGACCTCTCATCGCGCGTATCGGGAGCCGTTCTCAAGCATCTTCGTGCTCTTCATCGATCCAGAGATCAACGCGCTGATCGAGTGCTACTTGCGATTGCTGTAGACGATTGCCATCAAGGATCCTGATCCAGGACACACACAAGACATTCTAGAATCTGTTAGTGCATAAACAGTAAGATGTTCATCGCAAGGTCATAGATAATATACGTCATAGCTTGCACATACACTTACGCGTGCAGTAACACAAGCATCGCTTCCAACCGTTTCCATCAAAGTCGTTAACCCACATTCACAGTGCCTCACTTCAACTTTTGCGCCTACAAAGTTACTACCTCACCATCGTCATTCCGACCAACAAGCCATCCAAGAACGCCATCAACTCGAGCAAGGAACTCAAGATACTGTGCATCAAGAGCTCGCAGGTTTTTCTGCTAGTAATGAAGCCATTCTCACCTTCGACTTACCATGGTGTTAACTGTCTCAACAGCTGAGCTGCCCTCGGAAGGCCTGAGGATTATCTTCGTCTCGCTTACAGAGAAGAAGCTGAATCTCCCTCAACGACGTCCGAGCATGGCTTCAGCCAGAATCCAGTACTGCGGATGCAGACGAAGATGTTGCTGGATCCGATTATGACGAGCAGGAGTGGAGCACCAACGAGAGCCTTGGAGGAGAGCCGTTGTACTACGCCCGCAAGAACCTGGACAACAAACGAGAGAATCACAAAACATACTACCTTGTTGACTGGGAACCAGTCTTTCAACTTCGTGAAAGCCTGCCGCAAGGCGAAATCGCTTTCTTCTGCAGGAGACGTTGAGCTCTTGTTTGTTGCGTCTACATCGGAGACCAAGCGGTGGAAAACAACTCGCATAGCATAACGGGATAATAAAGTAAAAAAAAAAACGTTGGGCTGCAACAGGTCTCTACTACAAGTTTTGGGAAATGGATAGATACACTCGTACAACAATGTTAACCACCAAGCATATAACACAAAGCTTAACCTCCTTACGGAACAGCAATGCTAACCTCTGAACTAAGCACACAAAGTTTAGCACAAGCGTATACCAAATCATCAAGTAGTAGAGACTTGCGTGGTAGCGTCTACAAAATAAAGAGTGAGAGCTTTTAGTTCTCTGTCATCGTGTCCTGTCGCCTCCTAACCAACCGCTTGACGAGTGTCTTTACACTGAGCGTGTCCGTTTCTAAAGGCAGCTTGTAAGCTAATCACAGGTTTCCTTTTGACTGGCTCCCAGCCAGAATGCTTTTTATTAGTGGACCCCGACGCTATTTTTTTGGTCCCAGCGTCAAATTGTGAACACTTCACTGATGTATGTTTTAGGTCAAGAATGTTTTTGGCGATTTGTCACCCCACTGGCGCTTTTAGCCTTTTCCGTGCGCCTGTCATATCCTTGTTGACATCCCTAAACACTAAAGACAACTCAAATTTGTTGGCATAGCGTCTTTTTCTATTCAAGATGCGATTAGAATGTGGAAATGACGGCAGGTCGGGTGGTTGTCTCCAGTATGAAATTACGCCCATAGCATCACGACTCCGACCACACCAAAAATTCCGACCAGCTTCCGACCACATCTACGAATTTGTATATAATACAAAATACTTGTTGTGTGTAAGAAGTAACGTAAAAAGTAAATACGCTATTTGGAGAGTAGCTGCTAAGACAGCTGTTAAGAATGACTGGCTTAAGCAAGTTCGGAATAGAAGGCAGCGTGCGCCAACGCGACCGACGAGCTCAGTGCACGAGTGACCATCTGAAAGGATGAATTGAGGGGAGGGTGCCGCGCATCGGTGCCCTTTAGAGGGTTGTCGCTCCACGAAGAACTGTGTGAGTTAATGCTCCCTCGTGCACTCTAGGCTAAGTATTCTTGCGTTGAAACTAACCTTGTCCTCACAGGCACCGACGTAGCTCAATGGTAGAGCACCCGAAAGGGAAGGTGGTGGTTCAATTCCCCCGTCGGTATCAATCACCTTTTTTCTTTTTTGGTATGTAAGACAGGCTGATCGACGCCGAATGCAACAGAGCGCAAGGCAAAGGGACACTACATGTGGACAGGACGTTGCGAATGGGCAATGCAGCGCGAACATTGTTCTAACGGAGCTTAAGGTGCGTTTGGATGTTTAAACATGAGAGCTAACTGATAGATGATCTTTCCACCAGTGTAACTCACGGAAGAATGCCCACAAGAGTAGGTAAGAGTTCAATTCGCTCCGCTGTTAAATATTTGTGCTTGTGTCTCTGTGCGCATGTGTATTAGTGACTATGCCATGCATTCAGGTGTATGTATATATGGGTGAACGGTAAATATAACAGGATACTTGTGGCGTTTGACCAGTTAGTTGTGTTGTATTTGTTTATGATTTATGTGATTGGATTTGGTTGTAGTGTGTTTTGGAAGTGCGCAGGTGCAGGGTCTGCGATCCTCCCGATCGCAAGTAAACGGTGAAATGCGTAGATGTGCTCATTCAGAGCTCCCTTGCGATGAAGCTGCCTCAGTGCTTTGAGCACGGCGTTGCTTCCGGTCGAAGGTATATTTTTGCCCCGAAGAAATTCCAGCAGGTAAGTCGCAGCTTCATCCCCTATGCTCTTGACTTGATCCTTGTAGTCTTGCGCACTCTCATCTAACATGAAGCCGTCTGCGAGAAATAGCTTCATGTATGCAACAAGCCTGTTTGCATCTGATTTCTTATGCTTGTCTTTGCTGTTCCAGCCTCGAGGTGTCTGCACGTACCACTCGAACCATGTATCACCCAGAGGAGTCGTCTTTGTGCGCCTTCTTTTCTTCACCGGTACGTTTGCATCTGGGCTTCGCGGTCTCTTGGTTGCTATCTGACTTGTGGCTTCGGTCGTCTCATGTTGTGGCTGTTTGCTTGTAGCTTCTAGAGAGCTCACGCGAGCTTCTAGACGACGGTTGATGTCGACTAACTTTTCAACCAATGCACTGTGATGATTTAACGCAGCTTGTTCTTGGGTTTGCTTCTCGTCTTGCATGTCTGAGCTTGGGTGTTGTGTTTCTTGTGTGAGGTACTGCGACCATGATAGCAGATCCGTCATCGTGGCCCCAGTAGCCTCGACACAGCGCTCAAGCTGCACTACTGCAGGGCCGGTAGGATTGGACTTGGCAAGTGAAGGGTAATGGCGGATGACGATGGCAGTCAGCACGTCCATCACTGCACCACTGACGTTGAAGGCCTTGTTACCCATTGTGTGACTTGCATTGAACAGCTTGTCTCTCACGTCGCGTATATGTTCTTGTGTAGTGGTGTCAAAGCGGTCCAGCGAAGGAAGCGAAGTGGCTTGGCTTGGATTCATTCCACTAAGCACCCTGGCAACCTGGTGATCTTCTTTGAGTGTGTTGAAGACGTATGCGAATGCCTTGTTTGTTGTGGTCAGATTCCAAGCGCCCCGGTCGAAGATCCACTGCGCGCTCAGCTTAGAGTTGGCGTTGGCATGCTGAGCTCCACCGCGTCTGAAGGAGTGTGAAGTCAACGACGCTTCGACTCCAGCTGGTCCAGCGACTCGGTCAAGAAGTCGGTTTACCAGCGCATGTATTCCGAGGTCGATGACGAGTGCGTTGGTTTCTGAATTTGCTGGCGGCGTTGCAGATGGCGGAGACAGCGGATCTTCAAGCAGCTCGAGAAGCGGGATTGAGGTTGAGATTTCTCGTGGGACGTCCTTCCCTTGGGCAGGTAAGTGGCTCAGCAGTGCAGCGCATCGTGATCCCTGTGTGATTAAGGCTAATGCGAGGGCCAGCAATGGACATGTTGCGTAGTCTGCATCAGGGAATAGCGACAATGCCTGCTCTTCGGATGTCTTGATGCGAATGAAGCGGATGAAGAAGACGTCGCCCGCACCGATGGATATCTGTTGCTTCCGCACGAAGGTCAAGTCTGAGGCGCGTCCAAACAGGTACCACAACAAGCACAGTAGTGCAGCATCTTGGTAGTCCGAAGTAGAGCTTGCGTTTGCATACAAATAGAGCACCATCTTCTTCAAATCACCCTTCATGCACGCAGGTGCCTTCTTGACGAACCCTCCGCTCTCGCGCTTAACGCAGTGTTGCTCTAGCGTGAGACCATTCTTCAGCAGCTGCCTCTCCACTGCGCCACACTGCACGGGGTACTCATCCATGAGCCAGCACTTGACTTGTCGATAGTATTGCGCCACCGAATGCCGAGATAGTTGCTTTCCTCTCGTCCCCTCATGGAACGCAAGATGCACGCCAAACTTGTCCATGAGGGTAACCAGAATTGCCCCAGCACGGGAAGGGTCAGCGACGATCAAAACTCTCACATACGCCATGTTTGTACCCTCCCCGGAGAGGAAGCGCTCGAAGGCCTTCAACGCAGTTGCCTGCGCTCTCTTCGTGCTACCTGGCTTCAAGTCGTTCAAACTCATCGCGTTTGGTCGGAAAGCAGTCAAATATGCGTGTAATATGCGGTTGTGAGGAATTTTATATAGCGATACACATATCTGAGGCGGGACTCCGACTTGATACGTCGGAGTCGATGGTATACCCGACCTGTGCAACCTCTATCGCTTTTATTGGATAAAACTAGTCATATGCTGCTAGATGATTGGCTTTTAGTAAAACCTAGCGTTTGATTCGTCAAA
>VKKV01000281.1:0-95875 GCA_008080845.1 Phytophthora kernoviae
AAAAGACCGATGACAATGCACCGTCCGTAGTGGACAATGAGTCGTCAACGGAACGCATTGCGTGGAGCTCATTTCTGCGAGAAACATGCTTTTTCAACCACCGAAAGACTTTTTCAACGTGTTCGAGCTGGCGGCGGAATTGAGACCCGATCATCCTTGTGGTAAAGTATAACACAAAGACATACCATGGAATGAGATTATTCATTAATATTTTAAATGCATTTGCTACGAATTTCAGATGCTTTCGTTGACACGCTGGGGATTCGACTGAGTGGTACGTTCGACCTGTTGGCGACGAGGAACAAGGAAGTTACGGTGGACAAACCCCTGCATCTCCATGGACGCTTCTACTTGGACCCTCCAGAGGTGACCGCAGTGATGGTGGACTGCAATAATGAAAATGGGAGACACTGGGGGTACTTCAGGTTCGTTCCGGAGGGGTTTCCACCTGGCGACCAGAGGAATCAATTGATTGACTGTAATGCTTAAATGAACACAGAGACGCGCCAGACCAAGTTCCTGAGTACGTTGTCCACGCGCAAAGCAGCAAAGAGTGCAAGTTTGATATTGTCGGAGGCGATCTTTTCCAGGTTTTGGAGAGCAGACTGAAAGAACGTCGCGCAGACCTTGAAGCTGATGAGGCTGATGAGCTTCTGGCTAAAATCAAAGCCCATCGAGGCGATATGGACGAACAATCTGAGGCAATGCTTCGGCGCAGAAGGTCCAAGAACAGCGTAGCTGCATCTCTCAATCAGCTGGGGATTGTGGTGCCAATGAATACCAAGACGAATACTGGGTATCGCGAGCTTCCTACGACTGGTGCAGACCTCGAAGGTCTATTACACCAATTAAAACGAAACAGGCAAAAAACCGGCTGGGTCAGCGCGCAAACGACTGAGCGAGCTGATCACTGAGCCACAATCGCCAGCGACGAATGCGACTTCGGGACTGGTTTGTTGCTTGGTATCGATTTATTCACTGTTGGTTCGGCCCTCGAGGTAGGTGGAATTTAGTCCTACTTTGTCCATTTTCCTGGGCTTCAATATAAATGTATTAATCCTTGTTGTGGGGTCTACAGAAAGAAGCGTTGCAGCTACTTCGTGTGGCGTACATGTTGCTACGGCGCGCGGAGTTTTACAAGATCGTGTCGGCTCACTGCAAGTTCCGTTTGCAAGACAACTTTACCGCGTTTATTCAGTCCATTATACCTAAGACTTCCGAGCAAAACCCCTCCAACATCCGTTCAATGGAATTGCCATCTCCTTTGCTGTACAAATAAAGAGTGCTAGCCACTCTTTCGTGGGGCATGTGAATATTAATAAAGCTTACACATTTGAAGGACCCGATCAAGAACGTGTGTTTGGTGGCTGTTTATTGTGAATGTTTGTTCCTTGATTGCCTTTGGACTAACCTTGATGTGTCAAAACTACACCACGCTGAATCGGGAAACTTGTGAGCTTCAAACTAAAACCTAGCTTTACGGTGCTCTCACCCTTTAGACTCGTGGACTCACTCCAGCGTGCCCACCCCAAAGTTGTTGGACGCCACCGTCAATAACTGAGGTGGCTGTGTAGCGTAGCCATTAATGACAGGGTACAACTTCACCGCCTCAAGAGCTTTCGTACCGTTCATCGAGGCGAAACGCCCGCTGCTCTCCAGTACATTGGCGACGCATGAACGGCCGAGATATTGCGAACAGAGATTTTCTCCGCTCTCCGTGTAGATGGAACCATAGTCACTGTTACCGATATCCGGATCGTCGCCATCGTAGAGCGGCTTGGTGGTGTGCTTGAAGTAGTTGCCTTCTGCAAGCACATAGGAGCCCGTCGCAATCTCCATAGAGTGATAGGAGTTGTCTTCGTAGTAGTTGTTTGCTATGTGAACAATAACGCTGTCAGGACTGCCGGCCCTCGGGAGTCGTCCAGACAAGGAGTGGATGTAGTTATTGACCATACTGACACCGTCGTGTTTTCCGTAAAAGATGAAGCTCCAGTAGTGATGACCGTCGCACGTCTTAGAGTAGTCGGTGTTACCATCAAGGTCTGAGTTGCTGATGGTCATGGAAGCCACGCCGGCAGCGTTCGTTGTGAGGAATTGCCGTCCAATATGAGATTTTGATGTGGTCAAGCCAAATGTGCTGCATGGGGACACTACCGCCATTTGTGCCCTGCATATAAAAGGCGTCACCACCCCACACAAGGTGTCGATTCAACTCCGTGATATGAATGTTTTGCACGATAATGTTGTCACCGTTGAGCCACAAACCCTTGCTCATAAGCACTCCTCTCGTTCCAACGCCGCGGATCGTCTTGTTGCCTGTCACCGTGAGGAATGTCAACGCTGCTTTGTCGTACGTGACCGTCACGCTTGTGCCGTTCGTGCAGCCACCGGTGTTGTTGAGAGCACCGCCCTGAAGAATCACGTCCTGGCTTTTGAAGCCGTTGTTCAGCGCCATGCATTTGCGAGTGTAATCCGGGCGGCAACCTGGTTCTGTCACAGTGCCTTCCGTCCCACGGAAGTCAAAGGTCTTGTTCAGCACAATCACCTGAGGCTCTTTTTTTCAGGTACGAAACGAGCTCAGCATTCGTCGTGGGGTACACAGCGGATACGTTGCCTCCACCAGTGGCACCAGCCGCCATGCCACCAGGTGAACCAACCGTGAAGGCTTGGGTGGACTGGGAAAAGAGAGCCACGACCGCGGCGGCAATGAATCCGACTCGACTCATGCTGTGCAACTGATGGTTTCTGCGGAGCAAGACACCGTTGTGGAGAAGGCTGCCAATTTGAGAGTTGCTAACATGTAAGCCTTTACTCACGTTTTAACCAAGAGCGGCTACTGGCACTGTGGAAGGGCTTGCTTATCCTGTTCTTTGGATGTGTTAACGTCGCTCGAACGATAGCCGTCTACGAACTTGGTTACTCACACCAAATGATATCGTCACCGCTGTAGTTACCCTCCGCAGAGCGTGCAAGTGGCGCCGAGTACGATAAACACAACATCAAACTTCACAGGATAGCTGTCTGCACAAAGTCTTGAAGTGTTGCGCCACTAAACTTTAACCTAGTGCGAATTTGTGGCGTCATTCGAGCTGCAGGCGTCTGCACGTGCATTGGGAAGTTCCCAAACGGAAGAGAGATCGTCCGTAATCCTGCGCATATCGCAGGTATCGTTATGTCGGAGTAGGGGGGTGCTGAAGATTTGAGCTTATAACGTTAGATGGTCCTGAGACAAAGTGAACTGCTAGGAGTTGAGCCGGGGTTGCTTTCTGCGTTGAGCGGGATCCTTGGATTGTCACTGCAATGTAGACTTGTTAATACTCTGTCGCTTAAAGTGACTCGTTTTCCATGCTTCAAAGGAACCTTGAACATTGCTCTAAAAATATGATCGAATTGACAATTGTCCAATTAATATGACGACCTTCTGGCTGTCGACAACTTGTCATTGTTGCAAACACCGTTAGTGTTGTTGCTGGAGTCTTGTAGTGCGAGACTTTAACGCCGACGGCATGAGGCGATACAATTAGTAATCGACATTCATCTCGCTCATTGCTACTTTCTGCTCAAGAACGTCTCTATCAGGATAGATCGACTCCAATTCATTGTCGCCACGACCGTGGCTCTCATCATCCAGTCCACGCAAGCCTTCACGGTTGGTTCACCTGGTGGCATGGCGGCTGGCGCCACTGGCGAAGGTTACGTCACTCCAGTCTACTCCACGGCGCTGTTGACACCAAGAGTGGCTCCTATCTATCTCAATGACTCTGTGAAATGCGTGGTCATGTTGAACCAGACGTTCGACTTCCGCGGGATCCAAGGCACTACAACGGAACCCTGAACCACAAACGCAAATGGGTGTCCCTGAACAATGGTTTAAAAGTCACGACGTGATTCTCAAGGCAGTCCCTTAAGCCCCACTGGAGGCTGCACGAACGACACAAGTGTGATGGTCACGTACGAAAATGGTCCACTCGGCCGCCTTAAACGTCAGGTGCAGTATTGGGACACGAGGCGTCATAGGCAAAGCCCACATGCACTGGCATACAAAATGTCCACATCACATAGCTGAGTCAGCACTGTGGGGTGGCGACGCTATCGCCGAGGGTTTTGATTAGAGCACCACGCCAATGGCTCGGCCACATCAAGATTTCGCGCATAGGACTTCAGCTTGTCACCAGCAATACTGGCGTGGCCTCTATGACCATCAGCAACTTGACGGAAACACCGACTATTTGATGGGTGCCACGACTAGAGCTTCCTTCTTTACAGAGTACGCTAGGGTGAGCATGATCTACAACTACATCTAAGCTTACCCCATGTCGGGGTCATCTTCCGAGAGCCGGCGGTGGCAAGACTGTTAATGCGACTGGGATGATAACTCCAATTATTCCAGCGACGCTCGTACGTACAAGACAACTACTTCCACGAACATTACCATGCCGCTCTACGATGGCGACAGCCCGGATATCGGCGACAGTGACTAAGGCTCCATCTACGCGAAAAGTGGAGTAGATCACTGTACGCAACACCTTGGCTGCTGGTGTATTGCCAACGTGCTGGAGAATAGCAGGTCCTTCACCTCGATGAATGGAGCAAACATCTTGCCGCTGGCGTCCAAACAACTTCGGCGTGGGCGCGCCTGGAGTGAACAGCACCAGCATGAAGAGCTCCATAGTAGTGAGCGGAGGCATGATACCAAATAAGTACATGTAGCAAGTGTACAGTGATGGTCACTCAAAGTTTTGGACGTCAACGTGGCAAATGAAGAGTAATCCTGATATGCCTTGAGGAGTCTGGCTGTAAGTATGGTCTGAAGCTACACCAGATGGATGAAGACTGCGTTCTCAACGGTGCTGGACGAAGACATCTACATGGCGCAGCCGGACGGATATGGACGAAGTTCACCCAGATTATGTGTGCAAACCTCGCGTTCGCTGTACGGACTGAAACAGTCGCCACGCGCATGTGGAACCAAACCATCGACGTGTTCATGTTGAAGCTGGGGTTCACCAAGTGCGAGTCGGATCACTGCATCTACTTTAAGCGTGATGGCGATGACATGGTTTTCGTGGTGCTGTACGTGGACGACCTGATCATCGCAAGCAACGACGATGAGTTGCTGGTCTCGACCAAGCGTGCACTGAGTGATCGGTTCGAGATGACAGATCTCGGCGAGCTCAAGTACTTTCTCGGGATGGAGATCAAGAACGATCGAGAATCTGGCCAAGTGACCATGCGGCAGACCAAGTTCCTCAAGTCGATCTTGACCAAGTTCGGCATGCAAGACAGCAAGCCTGTGAAGACGCCGCAAGATCCCGGTCTCAAGCTGACCAAGAACATGTGCGAAGGGGCTGCAAACATGAAGACACCATGAAGAACGTGCCATACAGGAGTGCTGTTGGCGGCATCATGTATCTCATGGTGGCAACGCGTCCAGACCTCGCTGCGGCAGTGGGAGTTCTGAGCCAGTTTGCGGCCGATCCGTGTCCGACACATTGGCAAGCTCTGCGCGTGCTACGGTATCTTCAGGCTACCCCGACGCACGGACTTCAGTTTTCTCGGGACGGCACAACGGAGCTTCAGGGCTATTCGGATGCAGACTGGGCTGGTGACATCGAATCTCGCCGAAGCACAAGTGGCTACGTGTTCGCCATGAACGACGGGTGCATCAGTTGGCGCAGCAAGAAACAGCGGACTGTGGCGCTATCTTCAACGGAAGCAGAGTACATGGCTCTATCAGAGGCTACGCAAGAGGCGGTGTGGCTCAAGGTATTCCTGCGTGAACTCGGCGAGATGGCAAGCGATGAAGCAATCAAGATCTACGAAGACAACCAAGGCTCCATCGCATTGGCCAAGAACCCCGGAATTCCACAAGCGCACCAAGCACATCGACATTCGCTACCACTTCGTGCGAGAGAAGGTGGAAGACGGTCAAGTGGTGTTGGAGTATTGTCCCACACAAGACATGCTGGCTGACATGATGACGAAGCCGATCGCCGCCGTGCAGTTTGAAGTTCTTCGAAACAAGCTCGGGATCCAAGGCACTGCAGCTGTCGAGTCGAGTGGGAGTGTTGTCAAGACGACATCTCGAGCAGCCGGCGGATACCGGTAGACACCGGTATGTCGACCTTCACTCAGCAGTACCGTAAATACTCCTGTGTTTATGGGACGGTGTTTACGCCACGGATGTTTACGCCATTGTGGGTACAAGATTGTGGGTACAAGATGGGACTCCACGTTGCTGATTGGCTGAGGCAACTCAGTATCCAGTAGAGAATCCAGTAGTGTGTATCCAGTAGGAGATCCAGTAGGCTTAGAGGTAGCAAGCAGGTTGCGAACTAAGGACCTTAATCAATCACTTTGCATTTTGCCATCAACTGCTCAAACGACCTTTTCAACACAAGTCACGGTGCCGTATGTACAACAAGCTAACGGCACCGCGAACGTGCCATTCTCCGGATAGTGACCATCGGTCGTGCAAAAGCATGCTGCATCACGCCGGTTTGGACAAGTGTTTTTGGGCGGAGGCGGCTATGACTGCCATCTACATCAAGAACCGCCTGCCGTCACCCAAGATTGCGGAAAAGACACCGTTTGAGTTGGTGCACAAGGCGAAGCCCAGCGTAAACACATGCGTGTGTTTGGATGTTTGGTGTACATCCTCACCCCGAAGGAGAAGCGGCTCAAGTGGGATCCCAAGTCTCGCGCTGGTATCTTCATGGGATATGAGGAACTGTCGAAGGCGTATCGAGTTTATGACATCGAGGCGGGCCAGGTGGTGATCAGTCGCGATGTCACCTTCGACGAGCAAACCATGGGTGCTGCACTGGACAGCAATCTCACCGACATGACTGAGCAGATGGACGATCTCGACATTGATGAAGATGAGGCTGCAGCTCCAAGCGATTTCCGACAAACCGGTAAGCGTTCGCGAAAGCCCGAGTCGGAACCAGAACCAATGCCCATCAATCGACCTCGCCCAGCGACAAATCTCGAAGAAGCAAGCGCTCCGGAAAGGACATTCGAGCATCACCGCAAGCGCCGATCAACTGCACGGGCTGAACGATATGCTGACGAAGAAACCAAGGGTGACTCCGGCGAACATCAGTCGTCGACTCCGCCAACATTCTGGCGTGCGAGTGCCAACATGGCTGAAGTGGGCGATATGGCCGAGCCGTCGACATTCCAAGAAGCCGTGAGCGGACCGGACCAAGTTCACTGGCGCAAGGCTATCCAAGCCGAGCTCAACTCGATGACCAAGCGCGGCGTGTTCCAGCCTGCCAAGCTTCCGAGTGGACAGCGCGCCATCGGTACCAAGTGGGTATTCAAGATCAAACGCAAGGCGGATGGATCCATCGAGAAGTACAAGGCGCGACTCGTGGCCAAGGGCTTCAAACAGAAGTATGGCATCGACTACACCGAGACCTTCGCGCCGGTTGTCAAGTACATGACGCTTCGCCTGGTGATCGCGTTCGCCAAACATATGGACTGGCCCGTCGACCAACTCGACGTGGTCACTGCGTTCCTCTACGGCGAGATAGTCGTGTTCTGTGTCATCCCAGAAGGCATGAAAGTGGATGACAACTTTGACTGCCTGGAACTGGTGAAAGCCATCTATGGCCTCAAGCAAGCGTCTCGTGTCTGGAACGAGACCTTCGACGAATGCATGCGCTCCATCGGCTTTGAAGTGTCTGCATACGACCCGTGCCTCTATATCAAGAAGGAGGGTGATCACTGCGCACTAGTGCTCGTATATGTGGACGATGTGCTAGTGACCGGAAGCTCGATGAAGATGATGAACCAGACCAAGCTCGATCTCAAGGCCCGCTTCGAGATGACCGACAGCGGAGCTTGCAAGTTTGTGCTAGGGATCGAACTCATCGATGGCCCCGACGGCAGTGTGACCATGTGCCAACGCAGATACATCAGCGACATTCTGAAGCGCTTCGCCATGGACGAGAGCAAGCCTGCCGTGAGTCCCATCGACATGAGCTCGAAGCTGGTTCCAAGTGATGAACCTTCCAAGATCAACGCGCCGTTCCGAGAAGCTGTGGGTACACTCATGCACCTCATGTGTGCGAGTCGACCGGACATCGCCTACGCCGTGGGATACGTGGCACGTTTCTATTGTAAAGGTCGCTTGAGCAGTTGATGGCAAAATGCGAAGTGATTGATTAAGGTCCTTAGTTCGCAACTTGCTTGCTACCTCTAAGCCTACTGGATTTCCTACTGGATACACACTACTGGATTCTCTACTGGATACTGAGTTGCTTCAGCCAATCAGTAACGTCCACGTGGAGTCCCATCTTGTACCCACAATGGCGTAATCACCGTAGCGTAAACACCGTCCCATAAACACCGTCCCGTCATCACTGTCCGTCATCACAGGATGAGTGCGATACCACTGGGTGAAGATACCATAACGGTATCTACTGGTATCTACTGGTATCCCGCAGCTGATCGAGGGGCCTTCTTAACAACACTCCCACTCGACTCGACGGCTGTTGCACCTTGGATCCCGAGCTTGTTTCGAAGAACTTCAAACTGCACAGCAGCGATCGGCTTCGTCATCATGTCTGCCAGCATGTCTTGCGTGGGACAATACTCCAACACCACTTGACCGTCCTCAACCCTCTCTCGCACGAAGTGGTAGCGAATGTCGATGTGCTTGGTGCGCTTGTGGAATTCGGGGTTCTTGGCCAATGCGATGGAGCCTTGGTTGTCTTCGTAGATCTTGATTGCCTCATCGCTTGCCATCTCGCCGAGTTCACGCAGGAATACCTTGAGCCACACCGCCTCTTGCGTCGCCTCCGATAGAGCCATGTACTCGGCTTCTGTCGAAGATAGCGCCACAGTCCGCTGTTTCTTGCTGCGCCAACTGATGCACCCGTCGTTCATGGCGAACACGTAGCCACTTGTGCTTCGGCGAGATTCGATGTCACCAGCCCAGTCTGTAGCAGGGCTACACAAGTATACATATGTATATGTATAGCTATCCGGCAGGGATTGCGGATAAGCTGTATACATATGAAGCAGGCTGCCTGTGTGTGTAGACCACACACATGATTACAATCATTTCGAGCCACCACTGATTGGTTATTAGTGGCGGGCGCTTAGGGCGTTACTATTGGTAGAAAGAGGTACCTTTCGACCAATAAGGCGCATGCATATAGGTGCAACACGTGAGGGCCAACCATAGCCCTCACCATGCAATTAGATATTCTTTAGCTAGGTCTGCTAAGAGGCCCGCCACGAGGCAGGCCGACATAAATACAGTTTTCAATTTTCTATCAAATAGTGTCTTTGCTTTGTATTAGAAATACACGTTGTCGTGTATTTCTATAGTAAATCAAGTAAAGACTTACGCTTCCTCATACACGCATACAGTGTATGCTAGAAACAGAGTGGCTGTCCACCCTGTTTCAAACGCCCTAAGCGCCCGCCACTAATAATCAATCAGTGGTGGCTCGAAATGATTGTAATCATGTGTGTGGTCTACACACACAGGCAGCCTGCTTCATATGTATACAGCCTATCCGCAATCCCTGCCGGATAGCTATACATACATATGCATACTTGTGTAGCCCTGCTACAGAGAACGCAAACGAGGCCGTGGGTCGCCTATTGGCGAACGCGAGCGAGAACGTGAGCGCCAACTTGGAGTCACGCGCGTCGACGACACCGGAGACGGACTCTGCTGGGAGCGGTCTCGGCGCGAGTGCGCTGATACCGGGCAACCCACGGACGTTCCCATTCGCTGAGTGGACGCTCAGCGATGTGTCGCAGCCACTTGCCTTCAGTAGGGCGCCGTCCAGTGCTACATGAGCTGCAACCTTCCTTCACGTGCACGAAGCAGAGGCGATCAGCAGTCCAAGCGTTGTCGCAAACCCTCTCGCGCAGGTCACTGAGTGAGTGCTCAGCGGCGACCTCCTCACGATCCGAGAGCCGACCCACGAAGTTACGCCCATCCAGATACATTCGGTTCCAGCGCCGAATGAAGACGCACCACGAACGTTGGAGTGACTCGTAATCGACGCCGGTGATCAACTTCTTGCGCAGCCCACGAAAACGACGGAAATGATCCTTCATCGTGTCCAGCGTGTCCGGAGCCTTCGCCCCAGTCAGATCATACAGCAGCCATGGCATGAGCTCACCGTCCATCACATGTGTGTGGTTGCCAAGCATGAGTGCCTGCGTCGCTGCTGGTGCTGCTGCTACCGACGACGTCGCCGTCGTCGAAGTATTCGGGCCTGTGGCCGTCTGTTCCTCCATCTTGTCGCGTGTCACACCTGTTCGTTTGTGTTGTTCCTGCAATACCCAGGGACTGGTGCTTCTTGTTGTCGGCGGCAGTCCTTCGCCAGTTCCCAGATTCTTCGATCGTTCTACACTTGCACTCACGAGCCGTTAGTGCTATTTTTAGAGGGGGTGATGTAATGGGCCCTCCCCAGTTACATAAGTAGGCAGTTTTGTTTACAACGATTTGCATAAGTAGGTAGTGTAGCACATGGCTAGCGTGTGTTGAAGTGTCATTCCCTGATTGGCTGAAAGTGGGGAGCCAGACCCATTTTACCCAATCAGGCTCAGGCCTGCATTTGAGTGGTTTATATGAGGTCAGGGGCAGCCGCCTTGGCCCTAAACTAAAACAGAGTTGATTTTACCCCAGACTTATTACTTGGTCTCAGTATTCTGAGTCCTCTTGCAGCTTCCTCATCGCTACGTGTACGCTAGTGACAGACACTCACTTGGCCCGTTACAATCCGGCTCGCCTTTGTGCGAGTTCCGTTCGCTTCAGGCTTCAGCATCGGCTCGCACTTCTGCGAGGCCGTGCTAAGAACAGTTTCCTATGTTCGGGTGTTCAGGATCAGGTCAACCAGCTCTTCGCTTTGCGTGAGCAGGTTTGGACTGAGTCCCGTTACATAGACCAGGAGCTATGGGCTGTATGTCCATTTAATGGACATACAGCCCACCGAGTATAATAACCCTAAGCACTTTCTGTGCACATGTGCTCTGTGTGCCCGCCACACTTCAGCAGCCCTGTATGTTCCTTCAGATAAAGCCGTGCTCACTTCCAGCAGCATTTGAATATGACCAATCAAAGCTACCAACGCATTTTATTCAATAAAAATGACAACCGTTTCGCATTGGTTTAAACGATGACCTTGGACAAAAATACACGTTGTTCGAACCACTACGAACCAAACCACGTAACTATTCTCTGAATTTTAATCCAGAGTTTCTACAAGGGTCATTCGATCCAACATAAGCGTTTATTTTGGTATTTCTGACTACCAAAATAAAACCAGGTACAACCTTTATAATAAAAAATAATCTAAGAATATGCAGCACCTGTAGTAAGTGGTCATGTTTTTGAAAACTCTCCCTAAAGGGGTCACTTCTCTAATATTTGATACGATGTTAATAAATAAAGTATGATATTTAACATACTACATACAAAATTCAGTATTATGACCTGTGTAAATAAATAACCGGTGGACAATGAAAAAACAGCGAATGTTACTTGTGGTCACGGGTAACATCAAAACCTCAAACCACCCAGTGAATGTTACTTGAAGGAACTGGGTGGGGTTCAGCAAACTTTTGTACTGTGAACCCCCAGTGGGTTTTAATTGTTAGTGAGAACTGCCCACACGCCTGTTGTGTACTACATTTTATCAATGAATGGCAACCTTCCAGAATCCAGATTCGCCAAGGTGTGCATCATGAGCATTGCTTTGCTTTTCCTCAAATAAGCTACTCAGGTTGTGGAGTTTGCAACATATTCATGACGCATGACGCATGACGCATAAGCCCCAAATCAGCAACTTGAGATCCGATACGTAGCGACTGCAGAGCAGGCGCAGCAGATGCCCAGCAATTGAGGCTTTCATTGCTGCTAGACGTGTGGAATCGTTGTTTGTATGAGTGACACACCTCATGAAGCCCAGCTTTAGCGATCCGCAATCACATACAATTACTTCTTAGGTGACACAAATTCTGACGTTTGTTTATAGAGGTGATGAAATTCTGGAACGGAGTAATCGCTGCAGCTTGTAGACACTATGACAGATGACCTTGCTGTTGCTAACAGACACGGCAGCTTAATGGTTGGGCGAGTCCAAGACAGCGAGCAGCAATTTGCCGTAGTCGCCACTGACCTCACCCTTGATACGATCGCGCAACTCCTTGCCGTACGCTTTCTTGTACACAGGCTTGATATCGTTCAACACTAGGTGGTAGCGTACAGTGGCAGCGCTCAGTCCGTCTTCGTCGGTACCGAATCCCTTCATTGTGCTCTCAAACAGCTCTGAGAGCAGCACAAGCGGCTCCAATACCATGCGGACCAAGAACAGCAGAGCCTCCTCGGCGTCACCGCCAAACTCCTTTTCACGGCTTTAATGATATCGTTCTTGTGCTTCTTCTCGTAGATAGCATTCACTGCACGCAAGTGTTGAGGTGGGCTGGTAACCAATACATTCACAAAGGCTTGCTCGTTCGTTCCCATGCGGCCCTGGCCAGCATTGTACAGTGTGTCCGCATCCATCTCAGCCTTCTGGGGGTGTGCACCGCAGGGTGGAAGGGCTCCAGAGGTGCCTGCATGGACGCCATGATGACCTTCTTCAAGTCTCCGCTCAGCTCGCCGTTCAACACGACGTTCAGGTCGTGTTCATACTTGTCAAAGTATGTTTTCTTGAGGATCTGCAGCTCCTCGTTCGTTCTGCCCATGACAATGGGGTAAATAAGCTTTTCCTTGGTGCCCAATCCCTTCGTAGCCTTGCGGAGGATAGAAGCCTCTGCCTCGGGCAGCGGACGAGCGATGAGTTGCAGGAGCCGGCCGTAGTCGCCCGATGTCTCGTGCTTGAGGACCTTCTTCAGTTCCTTTCCGAACAGTTGTTTGTAGCGGACGGAGACGAGGTATCGCTGATCGGCAGATCGGGTGCCCAGCGCAGCGTTCAGTCCCTTCTCGTCCGTGCCTAGACCTTTGCAGGCGTCATGGATGGCGTGGCAAGTCTGGTCAATGTCCGGCGCGAAGTTAAGCGTGGCCCCATTGTACACGGCGTGGTTGGCGGGAGGGTAGAGGTTCAGCATCTTGTCGGGGCTTGGACTTGTTCTTGATCAGCAAAATTGAAGAGTGAGCTTTGACTCGCTTTGTCGCGCATCAGCGGTAAGAGCCTGATATCCGACGTGATATATCATAACCTTAATGAATTAATATCTTTACAATACTATTTTCAGCTTACCTCAATTTCATAAAGCGATAACCTCTGATACTGAAGAATATTCTGAATTTGCCAGTCGTTACCTATCGTTTTACCTGTCTCACATCGTGGGTGCATTTTTTGATAGACGAAGATATAGGATTGACGCAGGTATGACGCAGATTCCGATCATGTATTTGTATCTCTTGCACACATACGCACCCTGGCCTAGCTGACTGCTTACTCCTCCACGCGGAGGTCGATGGCGCCATTGCTCTCGGTGCCGTCCTCACTTTTTTCTCGCCACATTGGTTTGTGCCTTAGCCTTCGAGGCGAGACGAACTGTTGATGTTTGTAGTTGCTGGGACCATAAACAGCAGGAAGAGCGGCACCACTTTGGCCACACTGCGGATGGTCACAGCCGTTGCGAGCCCCGCGAAGTTGGTCTTGGAGATCTGCAGGTAGTTGCACAGCCAGGAGCCACCGTAAGAGGCAACTGACCACGAAAAGTTGTAGATAGACATGAGCAACGCGAACATGGTGCCTTCGATGCCCGGCGGGCAGATTTTTGCGCAGAGCACCAGCGACGGCATGTGCTTGAGTCGAGCCACCACATCCGACAGGATTTCGTCACCGAAAATGAAGAAGCGGTCACCAATCCCAAAGGCGACGTTCATGCGCGAGACAAGCACAAACTCTGCGAAAGATACGCAGGCCGACGCTAATTGGATGCGGAAGAACATACGGCGGAAGGGCATGTCGCGGAAGTAGGCGTTGTAGAGAGCAGTAGTGCCCAGCAGCGTGAAGCTTCCTACGGTGGAGATGAAGCCCAGGAAGGACTTGGAGAAGCTCAACTCGGTGGTCTTAAAGCTGAACATGGCTTCACCCACACTGGGAGGAAGCGCGTTGGACAGGAAGATCCACAGCATAGGACGCCAACAGATCGGGTCTACCACCACAGATGCGAGTGCACGACATTGATACTGCACATTTTGTAGGAAACTGTGGTCTCCTGGTGGGGTGTACGTCTCCTCTGGGATTTTAATGGAGATCAGCACCACGCAGAGCGGGCCCACAGCTGAGAGGAAGAACACACCCAGGGGGCCAAATGTGTTGAGCGCATACCCAGAAACCATCGAGCCCAGCACAGAGCCAATTGACAGTGAGATCCACGATAGCGTCTGGAGGTTACCCGCCATGTCTTCACGTTCACTCCGTGCAGCCTCCACCACTTTGCCATCAATAACCACGTCACAAAAGCGATACCGAGACTTGCAATTACAAGTGCCACTAAAGCGCTTTCATATGTCGTGATGAGACCAGGCATGGAGAGTGCAAAGTAGGCAGCAGCCGAGATGGTGCTGAAGATGAGTAGGTAGGACTTGCGTCGTGTCCCCCAGATGGGGAGACTGTCCGATAGCATGCCATATATAGGCTTGATGATCCAGGGATGGCTGCTGTAGCTCGTAGAGACTCGGACTGTGCTGGAGGGAGCGCCAACGTCTCATTGAGATAGTAACTGGTGCCCAGAGAGCACAAGGTGCTGCGGATGCCCTGCGTGAAGTACACAAAGAAGATCTGCAGCAAGAGTCCGTCTCCGAACTGCAGTCGCATGGATTTACACCAATGGACCACAGCCTGCAGATTGCTCAGCGTCTTCTTGTCTTTGTCTGTCTTGGGGGCTGAGCTGACGTTGTATAAGCCGTCCGCTGGGTCTGCACTGGAGCTGTCGAAGGTACTGGCGACGCTCGAGGTTGGACTTGTGCCCCCTCCGCCCTCCATATCCAGCACATCTGTTTTTTTGTTGCGGCCACGGATCCCGTCGCCCGAGAGCTGGGCCAAGTCGTTTGAGGTGTCGGCCATGCCCGATGGAGTCGGTTCTGTGCAAAAGTCAAGAATGTATCTGACTAATTTATGTCTTTTCAAAACAGTAAATAGTCGATCACTAAATTAAGGTAATACTAATTCGTACCAATTAATCGGAAATGACGGTGCTGACCCTGGTGCGTCTGGCGCTGCATGTGTGTGCGGCTCTGCTGCTGACTGCTCGCAGTTCTCAATTGGGTTCTACCTTGCATCCTTTCCAACGTGCATTGGCGAACGACTGGATCCGTCTCCTGTTTTACGTGGACACCACGCAACAGGTTGAAGAAGAGGCTGTGCTTGTCACTCTACCGCATTTCTTACTGGAGAGACAGGAGGAGATCGCAGCCAACGTGGACGACGAGTTTTTCGGCGGGGGATTCGCTGCCAGAGCGTCTGCGATGCCTGTGGGGGCGCTTTTCACGATTGAGGAGACGCGGCAGCATCTGCATGGGGCTGTGGCTAACTACTTCCGCCTCGCAGATGTGGCGTTGGATTCATACCTGATCTCTGGCAATGACACGGAGCTACCGCCTCCATTGCTCACAATTCGAACTGATTTGGGAGAAGAACCGGTCGATAAACACTACAATATCACCAACACGGTGTCTACTAAGCAGTGGCCTGCACCACTACGAGTGGGACCAGAGGCAGCCCGACCTCAAGAGACAAGGCGCTTCTTTGACGAGCTGGACGCCATGGAATTGAGTTTCGTGGTGGCAATAAATCATAAGAAGCAGCAACAACTGAATGAAAGGGAGAATAACAGAGAGAAGTATATGGTGGAGGAGAGGGTTTGTGAGTGGCGAGTTGTGATGCGCTACGACCTATTGAACCAAGGCCACCTGGAAGTCACCATGAATTACCACCTTGTCCACGTACAGCTTCTTCAAGACGGAAAGCACTTGAAGAAGAGGATGACATGCCACCGATCATCTTTGACACCAGTTCGGCGTTTAACTGGGTAACGCTGCTGGTGATCTGTCTGTACCAGGTACGAGCTCAATGGAGTTATTTTGCTCTGTTGCGCATTACGATACAGGGAATAACTTTCGTTGGGCTATTGCACAGGTAGTGGAGTTCTCTCTGAAGTGGACTTCAGTCAAAGGTGCAGCTACTCACCATCCGACAACCCTTCGCTCCTGTGCCAGACATCCACTCGTACTTGCCCTGACCAAAGGAGTAGCTAAAGAATTTTGGTTCTGGTTCACTCTTTCTGTCAACATCATGACCGTAGGATGTCTGCTTGTGACGTGGCGTCACGCATACCGACTCTCATTGAACGATGTGCTGTGCTTTACGTTTGCCTCTTGCTGTGCGCTGCAATGGGGCAGCCTCGTGCGGTACCTGCAGGTAAACACTCGGTTCCACATTCTCGGTCTCACGTTACGGCGTGGTCTACCTCGTGTGTTGCAGTTCCTCGTCGGTGTCTTCCCAATCTTCGTAGGCTTTGTGCTATTTGGAACCGTCATGTTTGGTGCCAAGGTGCCTCGGTTCCAGAGTGCCAGCGCCACAGCCACCACGCTTTTTCAGTGGCAAATGGGGACGAGATCCACGACACGTTCAGCGATGTCGCGTACACACCATGGGTTGGCCAGATCTACGTGTACAGCTACATGATCCTCTTCAGCTATGTGGTTCTGATGGTCTGCATCGGCATCATTGAGGACGCCTTTTTCTCCGCTGTGTTCCCAGCTTCGTGGCCGACGCTCGACAAGCCCGAACAGGACGAAGCTCTACAGGACCCAACAACAGCAAGAGGACACCGCCACCACCACCAAACAGGCCATTAAAGGCGAGGTGGGCGTTGCTGGACGCTGTTAGCCAAGTTGAAGTTACTATCTTAATTTCTAGTTTCTATTTTATTTTTAAAGTTATTTTATTGGCCATTCTAGAAAACAAATTCTTAACGCAATTTTTGCAAATGACCGGCGATGGTATCGACCTTCAACCTCCGCCGCCCCCGCCTTCGTCACCTCCTCCACCCCAAGAGACCACTACAATCGGCAGATACATTGCTCGCTTCCGCTACGAGAGCCCCCAGCCTCGTGAATCCCGTGTCACAGCCCCCAAAGGGGATTTTTGGTGGACTCGATCTCCTCGATACTCGCAGTCCGTCGCCTCCGTCCACTTGGGCGTCGGGGGGAATTTTCAACTTCCCAGAGGACGAAGAGGAGGAGGGCAAAGAAGGAGAAGAAAGGAAGAAGATAACATAATTAGTAAAACGGAAGAGGAGAAACAACTGGAAACACGGAAAGATGACGACGTGGAGAGCGTCGCCAGTATTGAAAACAAATTGCGACGTCGTCTGGGGCTCTTGGGCAGCGATACGAGTGGCGTGGTGGGTGGCAAACGAGAAGCAACAAGTTCAAGATCAGTAGAATTGATGAGCTCATGGGGTTCTGGAGATTGGAGTTCTGGTGAGTTGGAAGAAGAAGACACAGAGGTCGGACTGGGAGAAGAAGAAGACCCAGAAGAAGTCATTGAGCGCGTTCGCAAACGTCTTGGCTGGGCCACACCTTCTTCTGTTACTTCTCTCCCGTCTTCTTGTTTGAAGCCGATAGAGTTTCGTCTGGTACTAGGAGATGAAGAGGCGAAGAATGAAACCTCCCCGTCGCCTAGAGCGCACCGATCAAGAGAGGTTGCGAGCAGCGTTGGCAGCACGTTTTCACCTTCATGGGGGTACCTACAAAGCAAGGACATGATGATAAGCACATGGAAGAGGTAACGCTACCAGCTAGTAGTGTCGACAGAACAAAAGATCGTGCACCTGGAGGCGTGGACGCAGAACCTCGTGAAAGCGTGGGCCCGATAAAAAGAGGCGAAAAGCAAAGTAGCCAAGGCACTCTTTATTCGCTGGTAGCAGCGTCTATGGAAAACTCGCTACGTGGCACCGATTCATGGCACTTCGAGGGTGCTGCATCAGTCGACGATAGTGAGACTGTTCCTAGGCGGAATAACCCAATTGTGACCACAAAAAGTTGTGGGCATGAACAAACCCACTCAGTGGTGTTTTCAACACCAAGCATGGGTGGAAGCAAAGATGGATCCCAGGAAGATGCCAACCAGCTCCAGAACATACTGGGGGAGCGCAGAGCAGATAACTACGTTGTAGGTCCCTCGCCACTACCAACAACAAGCCCTGCGCGACCTCCAATTCCAGGAATGTTTGCCCCACCACCCCTAGGTGTTCCCAAGACTCGAGTTTAATCTCTGATAGTCCAATACGAGGTGAGACTACCAACACGCTGAACAGTCTTGTAAGTTTTGTGGTGCATTCCTGGAGCAAAGATTCACCTGAGTCCATTGCAGAGCACAAGGAGACCGAAAAAATAATCACAGGAGTGGAGAGAGTAGCATAAACAGAAATGGCGCACATAGTGCGGAGGATGCAAACATCAGTGCCAACGATCAACTGTGCTCAGGTGATGGAGATCTTGAGAGTGAAGATGAAAAGGTAGATGAAGTAGCTGCTGATCTCCCCGAGCCGTTGGAACCACTGACAATGGAAACTGAAGACCCTCTTTCACTAACGTCAACAATGGATATCTTAGTGGAAATGCCCAAGCCAAAATGTGAGGAGATTACAGAGGTCGAGAGAAATAATCACCGGGTCGAGGAAGGCGAGAAGGTGCCAGGAGAAGAGGATGACGAAATTGTTCAAATGCTTCTCCAACGAATTGCACTACTGGAAGAGGCACTGCGCCAGATCGACACCTAAGTAGTTTGGATAGCACTGTGATTATTCATTTCTCCAGAAAAGCCCTTTCTTTTCGGTCTCCCGTACTGGCACGATTTCCTTCCGTGTGACGAGTTTTTTCGCTGGTGGTGTCAACATATTGGTTGTGGATGGGAAAAGAAGTCCTTGGGTTTACCTGACGTGGCATGTGTTGCCACGAACTGGTTGTTGTCTGTGGGTCGTAAAATACCTGCAAACGTAGCGGCAACACAACCAACATATTCTTCCTGGTTATGAATCGTGACTGGAGGCTTCTCCAATGGCATACGCTTGCCGCTGGGTAGTGTCGCATTCTTGACGATCCGGATCGGCTTGGATTGCGTAGGGCCTCTTAAAATGTCAGAGATTTTGTCGAGTTGAGACGGTTTTTCTCGAGGTAAACTACAGATGCTTCCGTGCGCAAGGAACTTGAGTTGTTTCTTGTCGACGACAAGGCGGCGTTCCCACTCATCCTGCTCCTTCTTCAGTGCCTCCTCCATCTCAAGGCGAAGACCTTCACCGCAAAGATGCACACTACGGAAGTAGTCGGGGTTTGCAGTGCCATCCCCGTTCGTCCCACCGAATATCATGTCCTTGGAGGGTAATGTGGAGAACTCGGGACCCTTCCTGGTACCAAACTCGTTAGACCCTCGGGATACGGGTTTTGGGTGATTCATATTGTCCACAAAGGGTTGCCGGAGTTCTTCACAGCGAGCTTCACTAGGTGCACCACGGTGCTTATAGTACTCTTCTGGCCGCCGAGCTGCAGGGTAGACGAACCCACGCTGTGTAGTCCACTTTTTCCGCATTTCCTGCTCCTCCGTCTGTTTGAGCGCCTCTGGGTTGACCATGCTAAGTGCAAGCGATTGGAACTCACGACCGTACGTATAACTTGCCTGGAGATCCTTCGACAACCGCTGGCGCTGCTCCTCCTGGAGGGTGTCTTGGGTCTGTCCGCGTGAAGTATAGACAAACGAGTGTTAAAAGGGGTGCATACAAGCCTCTACGCATTGATTTGCTGAAGCCACTAGAATGCACGCACCCGGAGCTTCTGGCCGCTGTACATATAAACTGGACCCATCGAGTTGTCATCAATCATTGCGGCGATCCGTTTCTTTTCTTCGTACTCTACCTGGAGTTCATCTGCGTGCTTTCTACGCTCGAGGAGGAAGTTTCTCTCGATGCGATTCTGGCGGGCCTGCTCAAAACTGGTGTTCGTAGAATCTGTTGCTGGCTTCAACGTCATCGTTCGGCGTTTTGCACCTGCTGTTTGATCGCCTCCCGTGATTTTCTTGTGTGAGTTGTTTGTTTCGGAGTTGGGGCGTGTGGTGAATTTACCCAAGGTGTTGCTCTCGCTTATGCCGTGAATGTCGACAAGACTTATACTTTCTCCATATTTGCTTTCGACTTCAAGCAGCATCTGTGCCGTGGGGAAGAGGTCGAGGTGCTTTATTTCGATCAGCCCCTGAACTTTTCGTATGTCGGATAGTCGGGACAGAGCCTGATGACAGTTTTCGGAAACCTTGGCTCTCATGTATATGTCGGGTGTTGTCATCAAGGCAGTAAGCGGGTAGCGGAGCTTTATCCGTTTTAAGTCGATCTCAAATATTGTGTACAGCCGTCGGGTAAAACGGAGTGTATCGTTGGCGAACATTCGGTACCCTTGTGACTCATTCGGCCCCTTCCGTTGTAGCTGCTCATGCAAGTATTTCATGCCTTTGTCGGCAAGACCCTCGAGAATGATCATGCGGAATTGGCTGTCGATGATTTGCGTTCCAGTAATCACATCCAATGCGCCACTTTCACAATCCACCTTTTCCGCCTCGGCCATCTGGTACGACCGAATCGGGACCCCTGGAAGTGCCTTCAAGTTGACGGTTGTCATGACTTTCGTCACTTCTCCGAGAGTAACGCTATCTTTGTACGGGATTATGACAACCATTCTAGAGAACTTCAAGTTGCTAGGTGGCATATAGTCTTCTGCTGGAACTGCACGAGGGTTTTCACTGTCGACTCGCGTGGTTAAAGCTGCAGTGAAGTTTCCTTGGACGACTTCGATCGGAGATTGCAGTGCCACTCGAATGGTGAGTGAAGCACCAGTAGACACGTACGCACCAGGTTCACGAATCACCTTTGCAGTGGTGTCAAATCAATTGTTGGCTCGCTCTCTTCGCTCGGGGTGTCGATCGTTCCTAGAGGGCTTGCACGTCGCTTCACCCCAATCACATCCGTCTCAAGTTTTAACATCAAGTAAGGCTTGTCGTCTTCTGCTTTCATCACACCCATGCGCTGCTTCGCTGTGTTGAGGAGCTCTGAAAATCTGAATTGGGCTACTCCATACGGAAAGAACTTGCCAGAGTGTGCAAGCATCGTTCGCCAATCTCCACGGGCGATGTCATCAACTGCTGATAGCTCTAACGGCTTGCCTGCTTCTGCAGAACGAGGTGTAGCGCTTGTTGTAGTGCCAGGAGTTTCTGTTCGAGTGGTACGTGCACTACTCTGGGAAGTATCGTGAAAGGAGGTGTAGGGAGTGACTAGTTGATTCTGACCTGGATCTACCCCTGTCGTGTATAAGCTCTCCCACTTCGACTGCAATCGAGCTAGCATTTCTTCTTGCTTCAAGTCTCGATCACGAATCTCCACAGTTAGCCCCGCGAACCGAATTGTATCGATAAGCTCCAGTGATTCAAAGCGACCGCAGAGAAGTGTCATGCTGGAGTTCCATCGAATCATCCCATTCTGATTGCAGGACGCAGATATGATTAGATTCAACTGATCACCACGCTGAAAAATATCCTTACCTGTTGCTGTCCTGGTGTCACCAAAATGCGCGCAACGGGCCGACTATGCGTGGAATTCGGAGGACCTGTAGAGGTCAATATGCTGGATTGGGGCTGGAGCTGATTTGGGAAGAAATTAATTAGCGTGAAGGCTGGCTTGCAGAAGCGATGAAACGGGGAATGTGATGATGCCGTTCCAATCCCTTGGCTGATTGCACCAGGCAGTCGGCTAGCCGTTCCGATTGTGATTGTGAGAGGATTAAGCTTTTTAGTAGCTCGCCCACAAGCAGCGGTTGGTCGACGGTGACCTGAATCGAGAGATACTTGAGGCCAGAAGCTGTCGGTAGCTGGCAAAGGCTTTGGACTGGTGGCTGTTGATCAAGTTTCTCTGCTTTCAATCCAAACACGTTGCTACTCTGGTCTGAATGCAACGTGGCTGCACTGGGATCTAACGCCCATACCTGTTTGGTACAGAGGGAGCCTGCTAATAAACTACTGACGTCCATCTCGTACAGTCCAGCAAAGGCCTTTGGTACGAATTCTACTGATGGAGTGGATACTGGGGCGCAGTTACTGCTGTTTTTGCGGTGGAAGGTTTGGCATCTTTCCCGTGAGACGCACTTGGTGAGGCAGTTGTTCCTGCCAGACCTGGATGATCAAACAGAAAAAATGACAAGACAGGGTCGTCATCGATGGACTTCGCAAATGCCTCGGAGATGGCAATGTCAGGGAAGCTTTGCTCGAAGCGAAAGACTGTCGGTTTGGTCTGGGAAGCCTCAGCGTTGGACTCATTATCGTGTACTGGCATCCACCCAGGCCCCGATCCGATGGCGCTCGTTTGTTTCCTGGAGCCATCAAGAAAGCGGAAGCGAAAGCCTGGTGCTTCGAAGACTCCAGTCTCCACTCCTGCGTCAATCTGCAGTGTGAAGGTGCAGATGCGCGTTTGCGATGGGTCAGCGGGTTCTTCGCCTTTGACGGCGCTATCGTGGGGCTTCATGACAAGTCGATTCGATGAGAAAGCTGGAGAGCGAATGCAGCGATTACAAGCAAGCCAACCAAGAATAACCAGGTGAGAGTCGTGAATAGCATACGTTAATTCTCATAACTTTCATTGTGCTCTCTCAGCGGTGGTGATCAGCTAATATGTACCTTACCATTTACGACTAAATCTACATCATATTTTATTCGCGCATGTTCAGCAGGTCACGCAAAGAGCTGTCACTGAGATACTTACGCACAGCCACCAGTGCCTCTAGTTGCACCGAACGCAGGAACTCGCCCTTGAGCTGCTCCAACCGGTCCAACACCTCCTGCGCTCCTTCAACATTCATGTCCAGCTTTTCCTCCTCTGCCAACCTCGGGTTAATGAGCTTGGCAAAGTGAAATATTTTGCAGTTGCTAAGCTTCTTGAGCACACGCATGTCGTCGCTGTGCAGCTTCTCACCGATGTATCCCCGGATGCTCTGGCCGTGGCGCAGCAGGATCGTGCCGCTCTCGATGAGCCGCAACAACCCCAATGTGTAGTTCTCTTCCTCCACTTTCCAGCGACCCTTACGCAGAGGACACATGAGAGCGTAGATGCTGGACGGGTTGAAGCCCACATTTAGGAACGTCGCTACCCAATCGATCTCATCATGGCGATTGCGCACGAGGCTCTTGGACTTCAAAAACTCCTTGGACTTAAGTACCATCGTAGTAAGGGATGGAGGATCGCACTTTTCCACGCAGGTCGGAGCACGTGGAGATAATGGTGTCGCTCGATCTGCCGGAGTACTTGTTCTACTAGTTAGTGGTAAGTCTCCAGCGCCGTTGTAGCTAAGACGAGGCCGAGCGTTGCGAGGAGGGTCAGTCTCATCCCTGGCCTGCGAATCACTGCGATTGTAACGACGTCGAGGCGTGGGCACAACTTCGTTCATAGTAGACTGCATACCGATAGGAAAATGTAAGCATGCGGACGGCTCCGGTGTCTCCAATACGGTCAGCCCGTACTCCTGTCCGAACAGTGGCTGGCGAAGCTGAGGCGTTGGCGACAGGGGGGCTATTCGACGGCGCTTTTGGCTGATGTCACCCATCTTATCGTCACCACCATATATAGGTTGTGTGTCTACATGCTTCATGTGTAGTCGGGGAATATCTGCTAACCTTATGGTGCTTCCTGGCTGCACCTAGATACGAGTCCTGGTACTGGCAACACGGGGCCATTGGGATCTCGGCAGGGGCACCAATCTCTTCAGTCTTTTGGGTATTGAGGTGGTTGAAATACAGACGACGACGCTCCAAAGTCTCGTGGCTCATCATCACCCTCTCAGTCTGCTGGTAGCCGTGCTGCTCAAGTGACTTGAGAACGCTGGCGGAGCTCGACCTGCAGCTTCAGTTGGCGAAACTGCTCCGTGAGCCACTGGGGCAGCGTCTCGCTTCAGCTCAATATCGGGATATACCACGCACCTCATGGAGGCAGCACTGGCTCCCAAAAGCTACTGGAAAACCCTCTAGGAAGTGACAACGGGCCCAATCTTCAGCCTCATGGCGACCTTCAAACCGCTCTCTTTCCTGCAGTTTTTGCGGGATCTCTCGGCTTCTTTTGCGCGAATTGGTTTCCATCCTCTGCCCCTGTGTCCCCTGGTGCTGTAGAAAGTTTTTATCTAGTGTATATCCTCTTCTGGGCGTCAGTAAAGAAGAGAACCGAGGCAACATCGGCGTCGACCTGTCAGAAGGAGGTGAACTCGCGTCCAATGAGTTATGAGGGCGAAATGTTGGTATTCCGAGACGCTCGCGGTGATGGAGGGAGTTCTGGATCCGATACAAAATGCAGCAGACGTGGGGTCAGCTGGTCGTGAAAACTTTGCGTCGCCACCATCTTTACAAATGGAGAAGTGAAGACAGACGTGAGGACGTTTTTCTATCGTTTTTATTTTCTGACCAAAGCTTCGTCGATGTTCGTTGGGTACCTACTTTTAAACTTGATGTTTGTATGCATGAACTTGAAGTGAAGCTTACGATCACTGAAGTGACCCGTCCTTTGACCGATCTTGGTCTAAGGTAAGCAGGCGATGCAACCCCAGTGACTCCAAAATAGCGTTGGAAGGTGCTCAGCAATTTGTTTGCCTCCAACTCTTTAAAATCCAACGCATGGCGACAACAATTCCAGCAGAAATTGTACCCTTTCGAGTCGAATTATGCAGGAAGCATTCTGCATTAAGCTCTAAAAAATAGAGGTGCGAAAGAACTGCAGACTGCCTCAGCGAGATTGACGCTAAACGGAAACAGTTTAGAGTCGTTGCATTACGACCGGTGAAGTGCAGAAGAACGGTTTTGTCTGGCCAGAATCCAACGATAACCTCCCAGTTGAAACCCATGCTCCTGGACCATACGCAATACGGTAAAACAAAACAGTTCTGCTGAGAAATGGCCAAGGTAACCGAAAAAGCATGGGCCGTTGTGTCGGACAATTTAATTGGACTTCAGCAAAGCTTCTGGGCATGGGAAGTCTACATTCTGAACGCAGCAGCCAGCTGAAAGAAAAACATTAAGATCAAGCGGCACCAGAAGTTGTTGTCGGTGACTCATGCTCCTCATTTTGTTCGAACCAGCGGCCACAGTGTAGGATAGTAGTATTTCGTGTCAATTTCTACTGATCGACGGTAGCGGAGAAAGTACGAGGTTGGCGTTGTTGAGAGAAAGTAGTTGGTGTCCAGTTCCCGCTTGCCGATGAGAGCTGCCAGCTGCGTGGGTTGCTCGGATGTTAAGACTGACACTCTGTCAGTGCTTCGTACAGCTCCCTGCGCTTAAGCTCTGAACATCAGCTTTGACGTCGCAACCATGCACTGTTCGCCGAAACTGAATCGTACTGCAACAGAAAAATTTAGAATCTACGTAGTCTACTACCGCGTGAAAGTTTGTTTTACCAGTAGCAGTCTGAAAGATACATATTCGTAAAAGGAACTGTTTACGACTTGCCTACCACTCCACGGACTGGAAGCGCTCCAGCGAAGCCTGGGCCTCGCTGAGATCCTTCTGCACCTTGATACGTTTGTAGAAGATGGGGCAGTCGCGACTAGAGCATAGCACATCCTGGTGCAGACTGCCCTGGCAATTCTGGCATTGCGTCCAGAGCCGAGCAAATAGGTGCTCCAGCTCGTTGACTGACTCAACTGGCGCGAAAAGACTTCTGCCTCGCGCTCCACACAACTGCGGCACAGCGCTCCTTTGCCACTGAGCGGTGCTTTGCAACCAAGGCATTTCAACTTCTTCACGGCAAAGTTCATCATGCCGCCGCTGTTCTGCTTCAGAACTGGCTTGGAGCGTTTTAGTGTGTGCGAGCCGTTGAGCAAGTCTGACTTGACTTTGCTCAGACCAATGATGGGCTCGAAGATACGCTCCAGCGGGTTCTGTAATTGCTGTTTGAGGTAGTAGCTACAATCGATAGGCACATTGTTCTCCAGGGCATACACCGGATCCTCGGCCTTTTCGTACAATGGCGTGGCCTTGCCCTTGTCAATGATCACGTAGGCGACACGCTCGCCGAGCGCTGGGGCCGATCCAGCGTCGCGCTTACGCATGCGCTCGGCCAACTCTGTGTGGGCCTGCTTCACCTTGTAGTCTTCCTGGTCCACGGACTTCTTCAGCCCCTTCGTGATCACCAACAGTGAGATATCGATACGATTTTGCAACAAATCTGCAATAACGTTCTTTGTGTACGAAATAGCGCCGGGCACGTCGCGGTCAATCAAAATCTTGCGCAACACAGATTCCACCATACGTCGTACGAGCAAGCAATTGTCGCGCCGCACAGTCTCGAGACCCTTTGAGTCCAGCTTATCGTACTTTTCAGGCTTCGTCCAGAGCAGTCCAGCGTATCTTTTCTTGTTCATCAGCAGGTATGGAAAATACACCTTCTCGAACTCGAGCTTGATTGGGTTTGGGAAAATATCTGACACAAGCTTGGCAGCCTCTTCGGCGAGTGGCATGGCTTCCTCGACAGTATCAACACCAAATTTAACCATCACGGAATCTGTATCACCGTAAACAACCTGCGCGTCTGCCTTGTATCCATTAGCAACAGTATAAACGCGTTCAACCTCCTCACGGGTGCGGAACAGCAACTGTCGTCCATACGCGGTGGTGCTAGATGCAATGGGGATGCATGGCAATTGACCAACAATTGCACCCGTAAAACCGTACACGGAATTGGCACTCACCTTTAGTGCTAACTGCCGACCATTCTGCACAGCCTTTTCCATCGGATCGGTAGCAGCGTTCATGTCTCGCTTTGCCCGTTTCCGGGCTGCCAGTACTTCCTCCAGAATCAGCGGCAAAATACCCTTCTTTTTCTTGCTTGTCACGAAGGCGTCACCCGATGGAGACTTCTCGTAGTCCCCTGGGGCCAGCTTTTCAACATCCCCCGGCGCGACCAGTGTGGAGTAGCAGAGGTTGAAAGCCTGCATGATTGACGGGTACAGCGATGCAAAATCCAGTGTCGCAATAGGTACCGAGTAGTAGGCCTTCATAGGCTCAATAACCGTAGCACCCTCGTAGCCAATATCCTCGCTATTTTGCGACCGTGGCAGTGTCGGCACAACAAGAGATGCATCTTTGCATTTGCGCAAAAGCATCGCGTACACCTTGATTTGCTGTCCGCGTTCAATGAGGAAGTCGATAGGAACACCAGACACACGGGCCATCTCGATATAATTGACGATATACGAGAGCTTGTCCAGCAGTCGCAGCGGCAGGTACGCATCTTTCAGACAGTAAACCGCCAAACGATGGCGGTCGTCGTCGGTACCTCGCTGTAAGTCGCTGATGATTCCATGGGGCACATCTTCTTTTGTTGACCGAGGAAGGTGGCACTAACAGCATTCAGTGAGTATGAGCTTAGCTGGTGGCTACGTCGCATGATTGGCAGCAAGTCAAACATGCAACGCCCGTGGATCGTCGTCTTGACGTTTTCACTCTTTCCGTATTGCGCCGAGCTGAATGTCTTCTTCTCCATGTATGCCGCCCTGATGAATCATTTCACATGGAAACACATCAGCTTAACGCTCATTTACCTAGAATGATATCAAGCGAATTTGAGGGTATCTTTGGTACTTACGAGTGTGCAAGTCGCCCGAGGAGATTGTAGTTCTGAAGTTTGAGTGCCTTACCGCGGTTGAGCAGGTAGGGAATATCAAAGTTAGCAACGTTATAACCAGTGATAATGTCCGGATCCACCTCCTGCACAAACTGTGCCCACTTCTCCAGCATATCTCCTTCCTTCTCAAATTCTATCACATGAGCGCCCACGATGGGCTTGCACGTATCCAGTACGAACACATTGCGGACGATGGGTGTGTGGGATCCCTGTTCTTGGACAACATTGGCGATCTGGATGACCGGGTCCAGCTCTGCCTCTGGGAAATGGCCCTTTCGGCCCATACATTCAATGTCGAAACTCAAGATGCGAAGTGGTGCCACTTTACCCCACTTGCCTTCAGGGGCGTGGCTCACTACGTTATCATACGTGATGTCGATCTCTAACTGACAGACCGATTTCTTCTGTGCCTGGCTCCGTACCGAGTACGTCCCTTTGGGAGCTTCCACCCAGTTGCATCCTTGGATCTCCTCATCAATCATGAAGCGTAGGATGAAAGGCACGTTGCTCTCGTACGTCTGATAGGAACGGAAGTCGCACCCCGGCAGAGTGAGGCCTCCTTCTAGCGCACTGCGAAGCTTTGGGACATAGTTGGGCATGCTCAGATAGACCTTCCAGAGGGTCGTGACCTTGTCGAACTGGTAGCCGTAGATGCTCATTTTGTCCCGCACCACCTGCACCCCAACAACGCGACTGGCATTGCTGCTGTGTCCTCCTCTTTCTCTTTGAGCCACGGCCGCATCCAGCGCCTCTCGAACTTCTCCACAGCGTTTCTCGTCGAACTGGTCAGGGCAGGCGCAGTAGAAATAGGGCAAAACGCCATGGACGTGCATGAGTACACTGTGACCTTCCATGGTGACTCCGTAGAGGCGGATGATTGCAGCGCTTTGGTGGCCTCCTGAGGAGGACGCTCCGTTAGAGGGCGAAGCAGAGCTGAGTCCAGGGACTTTGTCTCCTTTTTAGGGTTTTGCTGCAGTGGAGGACCGTCGTACATGTCAATATCGATCCACTGGAAAGTCAGAGTGTCTGTCTGTGGGTCCACTGGGTCCATGGCCTTACAGGGCCACGAGCTGGCCTTGGTGGAGATTGGGGCCATAAGCTCCAAGTCGTCGGCAAAGGTCGTGGGTTCTGCTTTGGCTCCATGCAGGCCGATTCTAGGTCGCTTGGTCTCCTCTGCCTCAGACAGGGGGGCAGCCGTTCGCTTCATCCCGAGCGCCATCTCTGGTCTCTCTGGTCTCTCAGATGCCAATTAGCAGTCAAATTAGATTATGGTGGTGCGCCAAAATATTGTTTTTGGCGGGAAAAGGAAGGGTGGACCACATAAAAACAAAAACAAAAACATTTTGGAACAGTTGAAGACACATACAATGATCAAGATTGAAAAGTGAACGCACCAATTAAAATGAACCGACAACAATGTAACAATCGTCATTCGCTCATTTGACAGCAGCAGAAGCGATGCAGGAGATGTTGGCGTCTGCACACATGCAGTACGTAGCTTCCTGTCGCTCTACATTCGCCAAAGCCTTCTACCATCTCTCTTCTGACGAGATCAAAGCTCTCGAAGTCAATGGAAACTCTGGTAAACCACACATGAAAGACACCAAAACATATACCAGTATTGACAATACTCTCTGTTGTTGCTGTTGCTGTTGCTGTTGCTGTTGTTATTGTTGCCAGCTGAGAATTGGGGCTCGTCCGCAAAACCAAAAACAATTGAAGCTACAGACAAACCGCATCCGCCAGTGTTCATTCCATGGGAAAGTGGTGCTTGGGGACTTTTCAGACTTTCAGCACGACGTAGATGGCGTCCCGTTCCCTTGTGGCGTCTACAACTCGACGTTGAGTGACGTTGTGGTGCTGGACGACGCTCTGGTGAAGGATACACTCGTGTTGAAGGGAGTGCTAGTGGATGCAAAGGCCTCAGTGCTGCAATGTGGCAGTGTGGTGTGTGCACAAGAGACAGAGACAGTCTTTGGGAACGGGAGAGTGCTCCATGTGGGGGTGGAGACGGGAGGAAGAAACCTCCGAGTGGTGGCAGATTTGCCTTTCAGCTGTAAGAATAGCTGGTAGAGAGCTGCTTTTGCGGGGATATTAACGACTGGTTAACTGACTGACTGACTGACTGCTGTAGTGGGGGCGGAGGTGGCCACAAAGAGAGGAGACCTGAAGTTTCTGGAAACATACGACGCCATTGTAGACGAGTATGTGGCTAAAATCAAGGCACCGATGGCCATTGTTGCTCAAAATGCACGTATCAGAAGGTGTACGCGTGTGGCAGCGACATTCGTGGGAGAGCATGCTCTTGTTGAAGACTGTGATGTTGAGAATTCCACGCTTTTGTCTACTGCAGAGGAGCGCACTGTAGTCAAGACCAAAAGTGTTATTCGAGACTCGATCGTACAATGGAATTCGACTGTTGAAACGCTCAGTGTGGTTGAGGGCTCTTTCCTGTGCGATACGTCGCATGTCGAGCGCCACGGAGTCGTTATGAGTTCCGTAATTGGACCCAATACTTCCATTGCCGAGGGAGGGTAACTTCCAGCTTCGTTGGACCGTTTGTGGGCTTTCACCATCAAGCGCTTTTGATTGCCTCGATTTGGCCCAAGGGTAAAGGAAATATCGGCTACGGAGCTAATGTAGGGAGCAACCATACGCTGAAGGCCCCCGACCAGGAATTGTTCCACGGTGAGGGCATGTTCTTTGGACTGGGTTGCAACGTGAAGTTTCCAAGCAATTTCGTAAAGGCGCCCTACTCGGTGATTGCAACAGCGGTCAATACGCTGCCACAGCTGATGACAATGCCATTTGCATTGATCAACACCCCAGCGCACGTCATTCCGTCATTGTCACCAGCCATTAACGAGATCTCACCGGGGTACGTTTGACACGCGAACAACGCTACCGTTCTGCATGGGGCTAATATTGCTGTCTCGTTGTGGATTTGTGTTGGTGTTACGACCAGGTGGGTGCTCTCAAGCAGCGTGTATACCGTTCTCAGAAATGATAACAAATTTCGCTCGCGCAACAAATCGAAGCGAACGCACATCGAAGCTGCCATATTCCGCCCGGAGATCGTTCAGTACATGAAAGGTAGGACCTCGTACAACGTTTATTGTTACAGGGGCAAAATTCTAACGAGCTGTTATGGTCGTTAATGTCTCCTACAGAGGCCCGCGCGGATCTTGAAGCTGCAGAAGGGAAAGCAAGGATACAACTCGCGAATGGCGAGGCAGTGTATACGGACAAGCAAGTGCGGGGATTGGGCAAGAATTATATGCGGGAGGCGTCTCGCCGAGCAGGAATTGAAGCGTACACATTCTTTATCAAGCTTTACGCTCTTGATGCACTGCTTCCACTGGTTGAGGGAGGCAGTGTGTCTGCTGACGGCACTGTTGGCAATGTGGATCGGTAAGGGTCTCTTGGGCATTGGGGTTCGTGTGATGCCCTAACAGAATGGGATGTGTAATTTGTGCCTCAGTTCTCTCTACGAGCTTGCTACACTGTCCGAAGAAGTTGCTCCTGAGAAGCTAATTCGTGAGTGCTTGAACGACCTCACTTCAATGAGGACAGATGTGGTCAACAAGGCTGCTGGCGGTAAGGCACGAGATGACGCCCGTGGGCAAGGGATCATCCCGGATTACAAGGATGTTCATCCGCCAGCAGCCAGCGAGGAAGTGATTCTTCAAGCTCAGAGGTTAGCCCATTGCATGCACCCGTATACTTGTGAACATGCACACAGTGTGACTTACGTATATTGATGCGTCGTCAAATGACAGGACGGCAACAGACATCAAACACCGAGTTGCCGCCTTCGTAGCGCGGGTGTAAGACTTGTCTAGACCCTATAGACGATAAATAGATAGGCCGGGTATGTGGTGAGAAAATGGAGACCCCATTAATCATGCGACGCAAACCTCGGGTTGGTTGCGTTGGCGATAGGATGTGGCAATACAGGAAGAGCAGGGGTGCTGTCCTGCGTAGAGCGTCCCTTCTCCTGGTGGACACATGATGCAGTGGTTGCGCTGATAATTGGATGTCCATCCCAGCGGGCAGAGTTCGCAGGTGGATAAGCTAAACAGCAGAGGTAAACACAGTCAGCTTTCACCCGCCTAACACAAACCATACATGCTGCTCTAACAAGATATGCTACAATAGCATTTCAACGTACCCTTCGGAGCGAGATATCGTCCCTGGCGGACAGCTCTGGCAATTGCTAGCACCCTCGAGCGAGAACATGCCAGCAGGGCAAATAGTTTTCTTCCCATTCCGACACGCATACCCGCTCGGGCAAATGCCGCAAGTGAAGGTTGGCGTCGAATACGTTCAGGATCACATACGCGTGCCAATCCGCCTGTGCAAATCCATCCATCGCGGCAGGTTTCGCACGATGCTGCTTTTCCAAAGGAAAATGTGCCATCTGGACATTGACGCTTGATCCCAGCCGCGCAGTAGGAGCCTGCAGCACAACGTACGCAGGTCCCATCACTCCCACTCGACGAATTTGGATCAGAAAGGATGTCATGGTAGAAACCTCGCGGGCACTTGCAAGCAAACTCTGGATCAGGAAGAAGGCCAAGCGCCGCCCACTCGATAGATACTCCAGAAGAAGACGTGTTGCATGCCAGCATAACTGTGAGATTGCTCAGCTCCCAAGGAATAGCGGTTTTGCAGGTACCCGTAGTTCCATTTGCCTGGTAGAACGGATGATGCAAAGGGACGACGCTGGACAGATTCAGACTCGAGTTGGTACCGACCATGGTCACCTGAATATTGCACGTTGCTGCGCCTCCACCACCTGTAGGAGAAATCGACCTCAATACCCTCGAGAGACTAACGAGAGGCCTGCTGCAAAAATGACCCCGGGAATGTTCTTGTAAATCCAAGACGTGTAGATGCGGAGTCCGTGACTGACAAAACTGTGCTGGTCCAAGTGCGTAACAACGAAGTGTCTTGGTGAAGCTTCATGCTGAGAGTCGATGAGGCAGAAGATGGTTTCCAAAGCCGTTTGATGTCGCTCAAAGTTGAGAGGTACCAAGCATCAGCCCAACCACTCAAAGGTAGCGAATCAACCGGTAGTTGTTGTGTCGGTGGAAAGCAGGCACGACCAGGCTCATTGACTTGGATATATATCTGGGAACCACCTGGCACACCGACAGTAACAGTCGTTGATATTGTTGCTTGGAGTTGAGTCGGCGTTGGATACGATCCCATGTTAACTCGAACAACAGGAAGAGATCCTGCACCACTAGAGAAACCCATCACTTGAGCAGAAGTGACGAGCCCAGCGGGGTCTGCAAGAACGTTCACGCTGGAAGGTAAACTGCTGTCCTTTTGCTGGAACGCCTGACGGATCTTGGAAGGAATCGTCACCATTGTCGAGGCTCCGAATGCGACGCTCGTCATCACGTCACTTACGCTGGCGAATGTTCCTTGTGTCGGAGATAACGTAAACGCGAAGACATTTTGTGAGCGCAACGCATTTGTCAAAATGGGTGGCAGACTGGCTGCTATCAAACTGTCATCAGCAACAACCAGGAGATGACAACGATCTTTTGATGGCCATGCTGCAGAGCCTGATACCAAGCCGTTCGCTACCTTAGTCCAATCCAGGGGTGCGTTGGTTGTGTTGGATGCAGTAAGCGATTGAGTAGCGTTGAAGAAATCCGCCAGCGCTGAATAAAATACTGCTGACATGCTGTTTAAGAGCCCCATCCTAACTCCGACAGGAACGGTTTGATAAACAGTCTGAAGCTCAGCGACGATCGCGGGGAGAAGATTCATAAACTTAGGAGTCAAGTAGCAGAGAAATCGATTGCAACCAGCAAATTCAACGGCTGGGCATTCAGGGCTGTGCCCAAATTTGTATCTACGATTGCTGTTTGTGGATTGAGCGTGATCTGTGTCGCCACAAGACGATCTAACGTCACTGCTGCAAGCGCTGAGCCGTTCACTTGTCGCGCATACGTCAAAGCCACAGTCCGCCCTGCGATTCCACCTGCGACTCCATTCACATCATCGACGTAGATGGTCAATTTACTATCAGAATTGGACGAGACTGCGCTGGTACTCACCCCAGAAGATCTGTGAGCGATAGCGTAAAGTAACGGCAGCCAACTCTTGGTGAAAGCTGTGCAATTGGGATATGAACACTCTTTAGGGATTCGCCAAGTTGGAAGTCGAGAGCAGTGGGCAACACTGATGGGCTGGTGGAGAAATTGTTGGAGCTCCACGTGACTGAGGCCTGCAACCGAGATTGGAGATAGCCAGACCGAGCAACGCTGACCTCGATATCGGTCACTGTCGACGACGACGAGGCATTGACTAATAGTAGTGGTGCCGCTGGGAAAAACAAAACTGCTGGTGTTGGAGTTGTAGTCGTGTTTCCTGCACTATCCACGTGCACACTGCAATCACCACCTACCCAATTGACTTTGCAAGCGCACCCACCGTAGACACAATCCCCGTTCCCGGAGCACAGGAGACCATTACGCCCTGTCATACAACCGGGCAGTGATGCTGCTGAGGTGCTGCAGGAAATGCAGTTCCGCCACGCTTCCATTGAGAAGGTGTTATCTGCACAAACGGAGCACGCTGTGGCGCCGATTCCTGGGCTATAACTCATCGACGGACAGGAATTGCAACCAAGAGATATGTCTAACACCCCCGAAGTTCCGCCACTACCAGGAATGCACGCTGAGCAAAACCCACTCGGCTCAGGATACGTACCCGCACCACATGATTGGCAGGTTTCTCCGTTTAAAATGAGCCGGCAGCGCAAAGCTGGCAGTCATCTGCGCTCGTTGAGCCCACACTACTCGTAAATTTTCCAGTTGGGCAATTTTGGCATGATTGAGAGCCAAGATCGGGTGCATAAGATCCCATCGGGCATGCTACACACGCTCCATTCGTGGCAGCAGACGCGTAGTAGCCCTTGTTACACGCTTGACATGTGCTCCCAGTCCACATCGACCCCAGCGGACAGAATTGGCATTGCGTTTGTCCACTAGACGTTGTGAACGCGAGCGAAGGGCACGCCTGGCAGCTTAATACCGATGCACTGATGACCGCGCTATATGTGTTCGTCGGGCAGGCCGAGCAGCTTACGGCGCCAAATGTGCTGAAGAACCCTCGGGGGCATGAATAGCAAGCAATTGAACCGGTGTTGGGGGTGTAAGTACCAGCTGTACAGTTGGTACATACACCAGTACCAGCAGAACTCCATTGTCCACTTGGACAAAGCGTGCAAACGGTAGCATTGCCGTTTGAAAATGTTCCGGCAGCACAATTGGTACATGATACAGATCCAGACAAAGCAGTGAATGTGCCGGCTGTGCAGGCAGTACATGCAGCGCTAGACACCGCACCAACAGCTTGTGAGAAAGTTCCAGCTGGGCATGAAGTACATGGTAAACTACTGTCCTTGCCCACATCCAAGCTAAACGTCCCAGCAGGGCAGCTCATGCACTGAGCAGACCCCGCAGACGAGAAGGTTCCCTGCGGACAGAGTAAGCATCGGCGCGAACCACTTTCCAGGTAGGATCCAGCAGGACACGCGATGCAGACGTACTTGGAAGAAGCAGCGCAATAGGTGATCTTGAGCCCAGTTATACAGAATGGTGCACTATAGTAGGCAGCTTGCATTCTCTTCTGAACAACAGCGTAGCGGTCTCTACCACCGAAGAGGAACAACCTCGTGGAAGTCGAGAAAAACGAAAGTGTGTGACCTCGACGAGGTGGCGTGTAGTCCTCCGTGAAGTAGAGGCGGATCCACTGGGTGGCGTTCACGTTCAGTTCCCACGTGTCACTAAGAAAGTCACTTGGAAATGTATACGAGCCCCCGGAGAGTGAGAGCTTGCCTTCATCCACGAACGTGATGCTGGCTCCGTATCGCGCGCCAGGCGTAGTCCCAATTTCAGTGAGAAGCTCCCACGTGTAGATCAGTCTTTCCACAGACACCGACGAGATTGCAATTGGGGGCACAGGCGCCAAAGCTCGTTGAAGATGATGCCTTGCTGAGTGCTCTTCCCTCCATGGACGATCACACACAGGAGCTTTGTCGCAGTGAACAGCTTGGATGAAGTCATGGCAGCGTGATATGCTCGCGCAAGAGGCACTGTCCCGTTGTCGGTCAACGGCCCAGCTTTTAGCATGCGCCAGGTGAGTTTCGGTCCGCGATTACTACACGCCGTTGATGAGGCGGTGTTCTTGGTAATGAGAGCCAAGTGCAGGCCGCTCAGCTCAGTGTAGTCCTCAGACAAACCGCCGAATACGATTGCACCGATCATTGTGCTGTTCTCGAAGACTTTGGTGAACGAATGGCCGATACGTGGAACTGGCGTTGCTGCAACGGTAACAGCATCGGTGGTCTTTACCAGTTCGTCCCAAATCACATTAGTCGAGCTGCCATCGACACACCCGCGCCACACGTCGTTGAGAAAGCCACGGCTCTGACCGCCGAAGAAGAACACGGCCCCGTCCTGGTTGTTGAAAGATGCATGATCGGAACGACTGGCTGGAGACACGAATACGCTTTCAACGCTTGTGGACAAATACGCTGCGGACACAGCGGACAGGATTTGGTCTTGTGGTACAAGGAACGCATTGGTGGGGATGATGTAGACCAACACGGGACTGTCAACCACTGGTTGTGCCGATTCGTATGCAATGCCGCCAAGGATCAGCAATCGGTCCGACGGCACCGTGGCGGTCGCTAATAACGCTTCACTGCAATGAGAAATGCGCGTGTAGTTGACGTCTCCAGTAAATAAATTCCACGTGAGCGTCACAGACGCATTCTGCGCCTCGCTCGCGATCGAGCAATTGGCCTCGGAGGCAACCAACGACTGAGCTGCGATTGGGACCAACGGCATCCACTCAAGCAGCATTATCCACATAACCACTATACACCACGCATGCCTTCGTCCTCGATGGAGCTGCTGGCTCAAGGATGCCGTCCTTCGTGTCGTCATAGGGCATCACTTTGGACAAGATTCGTGCCTAGCGCAAAATTGCGACCGTTGGCTGATACCATTTCGATCGCCGACGGGTGGCGTTGTCAACTCCAATGTCAGACAATCACCTCGAGGAGAGCAGTCCAGATGCCGAGCCACAGGAGGAGGAGGAGAACTCTCGGTTGACGACGTTGGAAGGTCGAGTGCAAGAATTGGAACAGACTCTCGTCGAATTGATGACACGGCACAAGCTTTCAAGCTGCTGGCAGAGAAACAGGCGGCCGAGATCAACGCCAAGGAGCTCCTGCTCACCCGGAAGAGCGAGTACGTGGACGAGCTTTGGAGCAGCTCAAAGTGCTTGAGGCAAGCTGGAAGCCAAGGCAACTGAGACACAGACTCTGGAATCACGCTCTCTAAAGCTGGAGGCTCAAACCACGGAGCTCCGTGAACAGGTGCACAAAGATGAAGAAGATTTCGCCATGGTATGTGCAGCATTGGACGCTCGAGAGCAGACGTTGGTTAAGAAGAATTCCGACCTCGCGACTGCAGCGGAGACGGAGAAGCAGCTGCGCAAGGAGCTGGACCGACATCAGGGAGTCATTCGTCGACTCGAGAAAATGTGGAGGACTTGCAACCGGAAAAAGCAGACGCATGCCTTTCGCCTCGCAGTTTTCACGAAAACCAACTCATCCGACTGCGCGACGACGCGATTGAAGCCAAGACGCGCGAGGTATGGCTGCTCACGGGTCAGAATGATCAGCTTCGCGTGCAGTTGGACGAGCTGGAGGCCGCGCTGGAGCACTTGCAGAGCAACATCATCTCCAAGGAGAATGACCTCGTGCGACGTCAACGGAAAATTGATCGACTAGAAACGGAGATCGACGCGTTGCAAGTGAGTCGCAGTCAAGCGGAAGGCCGTGAAAAGGCCATGGATATCGCTACGACTCAAAATGCAAAGCTGCTGCAAGCCCTCGAGGCGCAAGAGCGAATCGCGGAGGAGATGAAAGCACGGCTGGAGGACAGTGAGCGTGAGTGTGAGCAGCTTCGCAACTCGCACCGTGAGTACATCGCACGCTCAGCTGAAAGCGAAGTCGAGGTACAGCACCGAACGAGGCAGGCAGAAGAGAAAGCGTCCATTGTAAGCACACTTCAGGAGAAATTGCGCCGAGAGCGAAAGCTTCTGCAGGAAGAATTATCGTCCTCGCATCTGAACTATCAGATGGAGATCGAAAAAGTGCAGAGTGAGCTCGTCATGCGGCGCAACAAGCAGTACGATCTTACACTGAAGCTACAGGATGTGGAGGCACGGCTCCATGAAGCAGTCGATAGTCGGGAGAGCGCTGAAGAGCAGCTGCTCGCTGCGCAATGGCGAATGCAGGAGCTTGAAAGAGTATTACAAGACTCTCTTCAATGCAAGAAACAACTTGAGAACGAACTAGCCTCGCAAAGGAGAGTGCTACCGCGTCAGTCGAGAAGCAGAACAAACTCCTCGCTGAAGCCAAGCGCGATATTACCACGCTACAGAAACAGCTCGAGGGAATGAAGGAGACGTTTGCCAAGAAGCTCATCCAGGAAAAGCAACACGAGCTGCGACATCTAGAAGACAAGCAGAGCTTGAGTGCACAGGAAGCCCTCGCTCGCGAGCAGAAGGAACGTATTCATCGACTTGTGTGCGACGTGAACCGCGAGTCTCAGATACGAGCTGAAGTGGAATTGGAGAAGACGGCACTAAAGGGTCAACTCGAGACGCTCCGACAACAAACCGAGAACATCATTCGCGAATGTCTAGAGCAGAAACAGCAGGTGCAGGACAAAAAGCAGCGGCTGACAGAGAAGTTTTGGCAGTTGACGAATGAATTTCACGCTGTGCAGAGCGCCAAGTCGAAGCTTGTGGGCAGATTCGCGGACTCACTTTCCAAGGCTGCCTTTGCTTCTATTGCTGCCGCGGTAGTATCGCCTGTTTCGGATTGCTTGAGCTGCGCGAGTGCTGGCTGACGGATGGCGATCTGCGACCACTTCTGAAGATGCTGGGCAGTGATGGCATGGATGCACTGCGACGAGTAGATCTGCGCTGCAACCGCCTGACAAGTGAAGGCATGGGTCGATTGGTCACTTTCCTAAGGAGGATCATGGTTGGCCCCGCTAATTCCAACCCTTGCAGTGCTGTCAGTGGAATCCGAGAGGTCGATCTTCGACAGAATTGCATTTCACTCGATGGAATCCGTGTCGTTGCGAGTGGGCTCGAGTCTCTTATACCAGTCCGGGGAAGTAACACCAACGGGCTCTGCCCGTTCAAGAATGTAGTGGTCACCGACGCGGGCAGGATCGAGTGTTTCGCACCGGCAATGAAAGCGAATTCGAGCTGTGCTAGTCAACAAGCGGTGGTGTGCCAAACCCTTGTTCTGGCTATTGACATTTCAGCGAACGTTGACGCAGATTGGATGGTGGTGGAGTCACGCCGTTTTCAAACGCAACACCACCGACGTAGCAAAATGTCGATAACACCTATGGGGATGGAGATTCGACCTTGGCATCCCCAGGCAATAATAACTGGAGTCATGCTAGTGCAGCGCAACTCCTGGATGAAGCGCTGTCTTCACGCGACAAAAATCTCAAAGAGATTTACGGCTTGACCTTGTCAGCGCATTTATGGGCCACGATACCAAGGCTAGTTCCATCAGCAATTCCAAGGGCAGTATAGTCAGGCGCAAAAGCACTTCTAACGAAAACCCAGCACGTTTTGCTTCGCCACGAACCCGGTCATCACTGGTGAATGGCACCACTTTGACTCCATCAGGAACAGAGCCTTCTTCGCAGACAAAAGTTGAAAGCGTGTCACCTCGAACTAGTTCGGAACATGGCAATTCAACTGGTCAACTACCGGCCGTCACAACGCACGTCCGTGACGACAGCTCTTTGACTCGTATGTCAACCTCGTTATCGCTCCCAAGGCTATCAGGATGAGCATCAATAGGGCAGCATATTAGGCACACACTCGTCAGACTGTAGCAACGTCGCACCTGGCATCGCCGTATTTATTCGTTTTATCTAGCTGTCACGCTAATAAAGCAAGAGCGTCTATGATACACTCACTTCTTCACTGCAAGCACACGGTTCTTGTACTCGTTGATAGTGCCACGGAATCGATCAACCTTCTGGTCGCCAACAACCCACAGCTCATCGCACACGCTGTTCACGAAGTGCTGGTCGTGGGAAACAACCACCACACCGCCCTTGAATTCGCGAAGTGCATCGATCAGTGCGTCAATAGTTTCCATATCCAAATGATTCGTCGGCTCATCAAGCACAACGACATGGGGCAAACGCCACGTCATGACTGCGAAACCAACACGAGATTTCTGGCCTCCAGAAAGCGTACGCGTCGGCTTGATGGCCAGCTCGCCTGAAAGGTTGAAGCGACCCAAATGCGAACGGAACTCGTCCGGCTCATGGCCTGGGAACATCTCCTTCATGTTCTGCACAGCGGACTTAGAAAGGTCCAACGAGTCGACGTGGTGCTGTGAGAACGTGGCCACACGCAGTCTAGGGTTCATCGTAACAGAACCATTACTGGCGCGCAACTTGCCAATCATGACGTTGATGAGCGTCGATTTACCCGACCCGTTCACACCGAGAATACCAATGCGGCTGGACATGTCCACACCCATGTGCACATCGTGGAAGAGCAGAGGCGACTCCGGTTTGTACCGAAAGCTGACGCCCTCGACAGCGATAATGGGCCGACCAAGCGGCTCCGGGGGCGGAAGTGCATCCGGAACGCGTGTTCATCCTCTGGTTCATCAATGAGCTCATTACGCAAAATTTTGTCCAGAGCCTTGACACGAGACTGAACCAGCGGAGCCTTCTTCGCGTTGGCACGGAAACGCTCAATGAACTCCTGCATGTGATGGATCTTCATCTGTTGGGCATCGTAGGCCTTGCGCTGCTGGCGCAGATTCTCCTTCATTGTGTTCTCGAACGTATTGTAGTCACCCTTGTAGTACGTGAGCTTCTGTTGCGTCAGGTATACAATATCCGTCGTCACGGCGTTCAAGAAGTTACGGTCGTGGGACACCACGATCATCTGCTTATCATACTTGTCCAAGTAGTGCTCCAGCCAGATAACAGCTTCCAGATCCAAGTGATTCGTAGGCTCATCAAGCAGCAGCAGATCAGGCGACATGAACAGCGCGCCAGCCAGCGCCGTACGCATACGCCAACCTCCAGACAGTGCCTTAGCAGGTCCGTCCACCACGTGGTCAGGGAACTGAAGTCCGTTCAGAATAGAGCGCGCTCTCGACTCTGCCGTGTCCGAGTCAATATTCACCAGTCGATCATAAATCTCTTTCAATCTTGCACTGTGGTTCTCTCCACTTGCTTCCCCCGCCATCAACTCCTTCTCCTCCTTCAACAGCAACGTGCGTTCGTAATCCGCCGCCAGCACCACGTCCAGCACACTTCTCTCCTCTTTACTCAACTTGGACGCTGACTCCTGCTCCACCAACTGAATGCGAATATGTCTGGGAAATCCTTCCAGTTCGTAGTGGGAAATGTATCTCAGCAGCGTCGTTTTACCAGCTCCGTTCTTGCCTATGAGTCCATATCTCCGTCCACTGATAATCTTCAGAGCAGTGTCAGACAGCAGCGTTTTGCCCTTGAAGTTGATGGTCAATCTAGGCACGTGGATGTCTCTCTCGCCATTGTCCTGAGTCAGATCTGGGAGGAATCTTGCATCTTCCCACTCCCGATCCAGCTCTGCCTGCTCTTCTTCCCTCTCGACCGTCAGCAACTCCAGTTTCGTCTGTTTTCTCACTTGACGAGCCGAAAGAGCCGAGCGCTGGGCCTCCATCTCTTCGTTTGTAGTGGCTCGGATCTTGTCAAACCCCCACATTCGAGCCAGCAATTGCTCAGCGTCCGCTGCCCCTCGTCCTTCCGAGCCTGTTCTTCAATGCTCTGAGCGTTCTCCAGCACTCGCATCCCTCCATTAGCTATGGCTCCTCCTTCTGATTGGCTTTGGAGAGCGGGGGAGGCCATCAACGTGGATGCAATCTTCTTACAAAGTGCAAAAGCAGCCTCTTCATCCGATACAAAGTCGGCGCTTTGGAGGAACGGAGCCACGCTTTCATTCAGGAGCTCTTCCATCTCTGAGGTCGTCGACGGGATCTCATCAGCCAGTTGGTCGGCCACAGCGCCGCTCACGTACTCGAGGATGGTCGGGTCCAGACCATCGAGCGTGGCGCTTAACGCGTCAGTCACAGCCCGCTCCATTTTGCTTTACTTGACTGCTGGCCAACAAACCAATATTATACGATTTCTTTTGCGCTACTTTTTTATTTCGCTATATTTCGGTGGTCGTAATGCACTTACTTATTCGAACACAATTTCTACGCTTTCAAAACAGCAAGCGACAATATCTCAGAGTTATAGGCCTCTTCAATGGTCTCTGATTTATGCTTGCCAAAAGTTAAGGTAGCACTCATACTTAGCCCATCATACTAATTTCAAAAATAATTCATTCATTGGATGGCACTCTCGTGGACACTTAGAAACTGACTTGTGTAGTTTGAGGTAAAATGAAGAGTAAAGAAAAAACTCCTAAAACCTTTCCAAGCTGATATAAACTCTTACATACCTCCAAATGAGTGATTGATAGAATTTAGCATGCATTCATTTATATAATTAGTCAATATAATTCATATTAAGCAATAAAGCCGAGCTGAGTCGTCTAATTTGGTGGAGCTAGACTTTATTATGTAACAGAGGCACTCCCGTTACAACTGCACCATTAAATTTTCCTCTGTCCCACCGAAATGACCCGCATCCCACCGATAAGAGAGGACCTTGCCACAACACACATAACCTCCGTTATGCAATTCTCAGGTTTCTGAGCTTGTAATGGGTCAAACCCGTTACACAATTCCCATTAGACCGAGCCGGTTATTGACCGGTATAAGAAAAGTCAGATTTAAGATATTAGGTAAGATCCTAGTTTAGGTGGCTAATTAGAAGAGTCTTATGTAATTAGGTATTGTGTCTTTATTGGCTACTGCCTTTACATATTTTACTATATACTTGACTATAGTAAATAGGGCAAAGCAGCACCTTTGATTTAGCCATAAAATACATAAGTCAAACTACTCTTACTTTAATCTAGTTTCTATATTGCTTCTTCTACAATACAGTGCTGTGTATTGAGATGCCCCATTACATAGCTAATGCAGAGTCATTTGCTGCTGTGATAAATAGAGCTTGATTAATCGCTAGGACGCTATGTACTTCGAACCGAACACTCAATTGAAATATCTTAATGATACAGCTGACATATCGTTGTTTATTAATATATGTCACAAGTGTGATATATCTTAGTTGCAATTATTTTCCTTTTCAAAAGCACCCATGGTTAAGCGAAAACTACATTCGATGCGGTAATATTTCGAAATGGCGCATTTGTTATTTTCTCTTTATTTTGAATGAGATAACCTTTGGGAGTGAAGTCTGTTTAATCTAATTCAGATGCACTTTTTAAGAAGGTCTAATATAGTCTATCTTATATTGGCTTTGCTCATAACCTCCGGTTCAAATTTCATATGAAGCGATCTTTGGTTAGAACCCTTCTCATTCACTGTGGAGCCTGAGCTCATGGTTCATACTTGGTTACACTTACGGACAACTAATAGACAACTAGCGGACGATCCCCAAAGCAGCCGCATAGCGATCCTAGCAGGAGTCACCATGCCAGAGGTCGCAGTGCTAATTGTACGCGTAGGAGCTGCAGGGAGCTTTGGGATGCACACTATCGCTTTTACTTTGAACAGCACAAAAGGCTACATTCACCAAAACTCTTCTTGACCAAGATCTTCGCCATATCTTGATCTATCAAAGGCAAGTACGCGCCGTCCCGATCCCATCAAGAGCGTAACAACGGTGTGCTACCAAGACTCTCATCGGTCCCCACTTCCCAGCGAATCATGGCAAACGACATTCAACAGGACATCCGTAACCATGTGCACCTTCTACTTCCGACATACTTCGATAATAACCAGGCATTCAAAAGATACGACCAAATCGATAGTCAATACTACACCACTATCTCCGCCATCAAAAAGTGGTAATGATCTCCCACATATGGGAGACTGCCGCGGAGCCAGATCTGACCGACCAACAATTTGCCTGGGTTAAGCAGTACGTCAATCAGCTTGAGGATACCCACTGTGCCGTATTCTACGACTACTCAAGCATTCCTCAAAAGGGGAAGACGGAGAAGGAGCGAGACGGAACGCTTATCCCCAGCTGACTCAGCTACCAGATCTCTCGAAAGAGATGCGAACGATTCAACAAAATATCCTCAAGGGGATGAACGATCTCTATGGAGGTCAATTCAGCGAGTGCTCAGCCTCCTTTACAACGCTAAACATCTGCCCTACAGATCTTTATCAGGTTCGCACCTGGCCCTACTACGAGGTATTCATATCCAGTATTCACGGCACGCTGAATAAGGAGTTTGGTCGCGCAAAACTACCACTTTTGACCCTTTGTGATAATCTGGCGAAAGGGACACTGGATGCTAAGGCATTGATCGAGCTGAGGGATCAAAGAGTTTATAACTCGCGTTCATTTGCAGAAGGGATCACGAAACTTCAAGTAAAGCTCTGTGATGCGCATCTGGGTGAGGTCATTCAAACCTTCAGCAAAGTTCAGAAACTAAGCTTACTCTATGACCCAACCCTCACATTATCATTGGATAGAACTTTGGACGTGGTGACTATCCTTCGAGACCTTCTATCCGAGCTGCTTTCGGCTGGCATTGTCTATTCCCTCCTCTCTACCAGCGTTACGGACTTGAGCGATCGCAGCACAATCATTCAGTCCCTGCATGAAAATGAACGTGCGCATTACGCAGCATACAAAAAACAAGTAAACTGGGAGATGAGTGGGAGCTCGAAGAGTAGAATGTTCCGATGTGCTTTTGACGTAACAAAATATACCTCATCTTCTGCTACTATATATTTGAATTAGCAGGATTGGACTTCCGCCCAATTTCTACGATTGCCTTTCAGAACTGAACAAACATCCCAGAGCCAAAAAAGCAAATCCAAGTTACGCGGGTCAACATCCACCACAGGGAAGACAACCACACCGGAGGAGCATCCAATCGACCAATATCTGAATGCTTTGCGAGTACCAAGCCATCACCTGCTTCTGGGCCACGAACTCGAAAAATACTGTCCAGGTATCGTTCAGGCTGCATCGATGCTGTTCTCCTTGAATTTTGAAGATTTTCAAGCTGCATATTTAAGCAACCTGACGACATTCTGGGAAACGCATCCTTTGTATCTTTTTCACAAGCGCCGTGCTGATCAAAACGATTCATTGGATGCACTCCAGAGGCAAAAGCTTCAAGCTGCTACATTTCTCAAGTTTGACAGTATTATGAAACTCTGCCGCAGCCTGATTGCTATATACCAGTCCAGCGAATCTCCACAGAACAAACAAAACGAGATCAGCAATTTATTCAAAGCTTACGAACTTTAGGAATCCTTCGAGCAGATTGGCATCGACAACATACTGAAGATGGGTGAGCTCTTTGCGATCCAGCAAGACCTCGAGGAATGCTCACCAGGCATCACAGAGCTTGGTTATGAACTCCTCAGAGAAGACATAAACGCTTTTGAAGCGGCATATATCAACATAGAGCAATGGTTGGCGACCGGAAAGCTGGAGGAGTATCGAAACACGCATCCGTTGCATTCAGCTCTCTACTTTCTGCTACATGAGCCTGACGTGGGGTTAACAGAGGATCAGTTTCGTCAACTAGAGGCCGTACGGTGGAAGCACGCGAAGATGGATGCAAAGAAACAAAAACTAGAAGAATTGATCTGCAAGTGGAAGGTGACAAAGTATCAGGCATTAATCCAGTATTACGGTGGCGGGTCATTACCACCCGACCCCGCTCTCCTTGTGGACAGTTTTCTGCAATGCGCGGAAAACAATGCAACTCTGTATCTGCTGTCATGGCTGGATGAGCATAAGGGAGTTTCACAACAGGGATTCAAAGTAACGTGGTATTCTGCGTCCAAGAAAAAGGGTCAAGTGAAGCATAAACCTCTGTACTCAGTTTGTTCAGTATATTTCAAGCCTTGGTTCGAAGCACTGGTTCGTAAGAAGCTCAGCGTAACCTAATCAGTATGTGGACAGTAGTAAAGTGAGGTACATTCCGTTATGTCAATAGCGAATTTGAATATCCATGCCTAGTGCATCAATTTATACAAAAATCAAAAACAAGCGCGCACTACACATCCCTTCGATGGACGCAGGAGACATTTTTATCTACCCTGCACTGCGAAATGCACCTGTGAGTTGAAGCCAGTGATAAAAGTCACTCCGAAGGTACTGCCCGAGGCTGTCGATTTCTGGACGGTCGAAATCGCTTTCCACCTGCATACTTGTACGCTTATCCATAGCGATATTGGCAGCAAGATCTGCCATTGTGTTGTATTCTCGTAAATAAATGATGGATCCATAATCGAACACCAAGCAAATTTGCCAAGAAGCGGGACTCTTCATATAGTGTTCGAAGATGAGCAACACGAGGTTTGATACATACGCATCTGATGTATGATCATCTCACTATCTCCCACAGCATATAATGGCCTCCACCCACGCGAGTGAGCCGTCTCTAGATCACATCGGAATTCATGATACTCGGCGACGTTGTTCATAATCGGGGTAACGGTATAAGCCATCGCTGCAAACCATATTAGGTCTACGGAAGTATCAGCTACATTTACTTTAAAGAGCCCGATCCACCAGGACCAGGATTTCCTCGAGATCCTCCTTTGAAGAACAGAACATATTGAATTCGAGCTTGATAGTACCGGAGGTACATCTACCACGTCCGAGGTAAGTTCATCTCGAAAGAAGCGTGCGTATATTCTCCATGTATGTGACGACAAAGTTTTCAAGTTGGAATAATGGTATTCCAAAACAATAAGCTTCTTGTGATCTGGTTCCGAATGCTAAAAAGCACTTGCTGTCGACTTCATGGTGTGGCCTTTGCGCCAATTGATCGGAGATGGCCATCTTCTTTTGGTGTGAAGGTTGAAATCGTTCGTTTTGAGTGATCTCTTGCAGATAAAAAAACTTTCTGATTAACATTTCCATGCCGGGGCGAGTACAAACGATATATTGCCGCCGAGGCCGCTTACTTACATTCTGTCAACTTGATGTTAGTCGCCTGTCTTCACATCGAAATCGTAACCACGTGCTACATGTGGGCAGAGTCGTATTCTCTATCTCCTACTGTACGTTGAAGCGCTTGTTCCAGCCATAGGAGCAACTTTATCTTGTTGATGTTGTTTCAGCTGTCATTGCACATGGTTTAAGATGGTTTTGTGAGCACAAGTTCGATCCCTGCGAGATGTTTGTTGTCTCTGAGCATTCGTGTAAATCATTGCATCATTTACATCCCACTTCAACTTGCGTCATTCACTTGATTTCACTATGCTGTCGTGTTTATGTTCTACCACACGAAATGTCCGCAAATCCCGAATCTTCCCCGTCGTCCTATGGCCAGTCTCCGCCGTCTGCTGCATCGCGACGCTCCGTCCTCCTCGCCCTGGCGCGAACAGGAGGACACCATGGCTTCTCCTGCCTCCCACGCGCATCGAGAGCGAGCTGAGACAGCGCCAACGTCCCAATTAAACACCCAAGCAGGCGCAATCCCCGTCCCAATGAACAAACAGCCGAGACGCTCCAGTTCCAACTTTGCAAGACGATTTTTCGACCGCGCGGGTGGCAGATCGTCGTCCTCTTCGTCTTCGTCCGATGCAGAAGATGGAGAGGATGCCGATGGTACAGGTCCGACGAGTATATGAGCACTGGGAGCAGAGTTACAGGTTGAAAATGTTGACAGCTTTTTGTATGTGTTTTGTTTATTGTACTTCGGTGGTCGTAGGGGAATTCTGACGTCAACGAGCTATTTCCGACCGAGAACAATGGACGGATACACGAGATACCTTGAGTAAACTTCACATTGTTTACCTATCTATCCAGAGGTGGTAAACTACTACCGCATATGTAGTAGTCTAACTGAGGTGTAAAATTTATTCGTTCTTGTTATAACAGGGCTGCATTTATGGAGGGATACCTGGAGAAACAGAGCTCTGAGAATCCAAAACTCTGGAAGCGACGATGGTTCGTCATGCAGGACAGCAAACTCTTCTACTACAAGGCGCAGGGCGATGTCCGAGAGCAGAAACCCACGGACGAAACGTGTTGTGGCGTCATCTCCATGGAGAATATTGACTCGGTAACTACAGCGGTACGATATGGATGTGCACGGCTGTCTGTAATCGCAGAAGAAGGCGAGGAAATGGCAGAGCCGATACCTCATTGTCGCTGCCAATGTCTCCTTTGCCTCACCCCTCCACGTCTGCATATTGCTGACTTGCATCTGCGTCCACTATCCCACTCGCCCATCGTGCTCTTGCAGAAGGACTTTGGCGTCGCAGCCTTCCAGATCCGAATGGAGAGTCGCCGGTATGTCTTACGTGCCGAATCCAGAGATATGGTACGTAGAAGCTGCTTGGAATGCTGCTACAGTGCTGGTGATTCTACTTACATTTGTTGTATTTAATGCCAAACAGATGCACGAATGGCTATTTAACTTTCAGAAATCCATCGCGAATATCGTATCGGCTCTCTCACGAACCCAGGTTCGCCACTGCTTGACTTCTAGTATTCTCTTGTCATGGCCGCTAAGTATCGCATGTGGGTTGCACTGGTCGCATTCTTTCAGGCGGAGCATCGACCCAATTGGCTATGCAATAGTTTATCTCGAAGAGTAAGTGCAATTTCGTGTTGTTCCCGTTGTGGTGGAAAACTGCTGTCGGCAGCTAGAACGCGCATCCCAATGAAATGATGCGTGGTCCACTTACCTTTGGGTGCATATGTGCTTTCGTGTGGGTGGTTCTGAAGCAGAGTATGCCCCGCGTGAATCGTAGCGTCTCGTTCGACAACCAGGAGCAATTCCCGGCTGTCTCCATGGATGATTTATATCGCGGGCGCGCGAGTATAGGATTTTTGCGTCAACCAGTTTTTCGGACGAGTCAACTGGCGGTGAAGGTTCTTCGTCGTCTCGGACTAGTCCGCGACGGGCTAGTAGTCCACTGAATTCATTTGGTGGGTTTGGACCACGGAGTCCGTTAATGTTTGCTTTTGACGCTATGGACGATGTTCCAGAACATCATACCTCGACTATCGAGGCAAAAGAAGAAGCAATCGAGTATGGTGGACATATTATTGACCGACGCGAGGGCAGAGATGCTGAGGGCACAAAAACAGAAAACCCTACTGCATCACCACCTTTGCTGCCAACCTCTTCACCCCCGGTTGCGGCGGGGAAATATATTCCTCGGTATCTTCGGAACCGCAGTGCAGCTGAGCCGACGTCGCCGCCGCCGCTCCCAGCAGACTTGTCTCCACCGCCAGAGCCCGCACCAGCTCCCACTGCTGGCCGTTGGGTGCCACGCCACCAAAGGGAAGGGTTTGCAGAGATGCAGCCGATCGAGTCGTTCTCCATCAGTGCCCGCGACTCTTTTCATGAAACTTTTAACGAAGATAGTTCGAGCTACTCCACCGGTGACGAGGTTTATGGAGTGACATCATTGCTGGGTGTTCGATCAGCCATGGAAGATGTATGCTGCTGCATCCCAGACCTCAACTCCCACATGCAAGACAGTCAGGCTCATCCGAAACAGTCACTTTACGCAGTCTTTGATGGCCATAGCGGTGTCCGGGTAAGTTGGCTTTTTCGCATTTCCTATCAGACGCTTTCGTTCTAATAAGTGTCACCCCTTAGGCTGCGATGTTCTCCAACCAGCGATTGGTATCCTATCTGTGTGCGCACGATTCCTTTATGACGGACACGCGCCTTGCGTGTGAAGAGTGCTTTGCACGGATTGATGAAGAATTTCTTGTCAAGGCTAAGGAAGAGGTACGAAGCAGGAATCTTTAGCACTTTGAGTATGTTAGCGTCTTTCTGGAGTACTGATAGAAATAATGCTGGACAGAGTCTTGGCGATGGTACCACGGCTGCGGTGGTGCTGATCCGGGGCAACCGTTTGATTACAGCAAACATTGGTGACTGCCGGGCAGTCGCAAGCATCGGCGGTGAAGCGCTGGATATTATTGAAGAACAGACACCAGGACGTCCAGATGAACGGGAAAGGATTGAAGCCCAGGGAGGCTGGGTGAAAGAGGAACGTGAACTGCAGCTGTCCAAACTGCACTCGATGGATTTGAGTGATCCTGAAATCCAACAGCGCGCAGAGCGTGTGGTTAAGTGGGTGACAATCTATCGCGTGAATGGCGAACTGGCGGTGTCTCGCGCCATTGGTGATATCGACTATAAGGGCGAGGCGCTGTCAAAGTACGAGTACTGGGCATTCCCTGAAGGACACGACCGAGAGTTCCGCGGTGACCTAGTTATCTCGGTGCCCGAATATCAGGTAAAGGGATCGTCACCAGATCATGATGGAGGCGTTTGGGATGCCACAATAGAATAAAAACTGACAGTGCGTTTTATGGTGGCTTCATACAGGAAATCGAGATCACCCTGAATTTGACTTCCTGGTTCTTGCGTGTGACGGTCTTTGGGATACTATCAAAAGCAAAGAAGCAGTGAAGTATGTCTCCGAGAGGTTAAATGAAGGATACTCCGCCAAGGTATGGACGGACTCGTTATATCATCCTGGAGAAGCGGCAATCTAACTGGTTGATTATCTTTGGTATGCGTGCATTGCTTACAGCAAGCAAGTCAATCACTGGCAAACTTAGCGATCCGCTCGGGTTCCTCCGACAACGTGTCTGTCATTGTCGTGTTGCTTAACACAGAACAGGTGTCCACCGCAATAGATGCTTACTTCAAGAAGTAGAACGCCATCTGCATGAGGTACAGCGCGGACTGGGGTGATGGTTTGCGTAAGATGCCTACCTACATAACTCCCCGCGCACAACGAACAAGTAAAACAGAAAGTACCCGTAAGTGTGCATATATATTGTGTTTGCCATGAGCTCTGTTGTGTCAGTAATTCCTGACAGGAAGCTGTTGTTCGGGTTCCCTCATGTTGCCTACTTTTCGACTGATGCAATGATATCTGCGGATGCAAGAGAGCAAGAAAGATGAGCCACCCAAAACTACCCAGATGAAAGGAGAGTATGAGCGTATTACCTTGCACAATCCTGCCGAATGCCGGAGCTGCAACGGAATCAGGATACTCCTCCAGGAACGACACGCCCTCTTCGCAAGCGCCAGTCATCTTGTTGTCCAAAGGCAGGCGTCCAAGGAACGGCACATTGAACTTCTTGGCCATTGCCTCACCACCACCGTTGGCCCGAGGGAACACCTCCATCTGAACTGAGTGCTGCAGCAACTCTGGCGCCTTCTCTTGCAGCAGCTAAAAGGCAACAATAAATGAAATTATTTCAGAAGGCAAGCAAAAAAATGTTTAGCAAAAAAACATACGACACCTTACCTTCATGAATGCCTCTGTCTGGTCGTTGCCATCAGCACCCACAAACGTAACTTCGCTCAGAGGACGCTGGATGGCGCTCATGTTCTCCACAACACCCAGCACGTTGATGTTCGTCTAATGTACACCACCAACCGTAAGTCACTACCAGTAGTTACAACCACACATCTGATTCATGCATCCACCAGACCCACCTTGCGGCAGAAGTTGAGCTCCTTGCGGACGTCGCTCAGTGCCACCTCCTGCGGGGTGGTCACCACCACTGCACCATCCAGGTCTGCTTCTTTCATGTACTGCTCATACAGCAACCAACAAACACCACAAACAAGTCAGATGAAACCACACCGATACACTCACCAAATGTTCCTATTACCGACCTGAACGATGCTAATGTGTTCGTCAGACGTTCCAGGCGGCGTGTCAATGATGAGGTAGTCCAGCTCTCCCCACTGCACGTCCACCAGGAACTGTTTGATGATGCCACTCTTCTTGGGTCCTCTCCAGATGATGGCATCATCAGCATTGGGCAGCATAAAGCCGATGGACATGACGCCCAAGTTGTCGTCCACGTACACGGGGACCATCCAGCGGCGCTCTGATGCACCTCCTGACCCAGCAGCCCCAGCATGCGTGGCACACTGGGACCTGTGATGTCCACATCCAGCAGTCCCACCTGGAATCCCTTGCCAGCCAGAGCGAAGGCTAGTTGGCAGGCCACAGTGCTCTTCCCCACGCCGCCTTTGCCAGACAACACCAGCAGCTTGTGCTTGACGCCTGCGAGTCGCTGTTTTACGTCCGAGACGGCAGGGTCCGGCTGGCGAGCAGCACCCGAAGCGCAGAGACTCTGGTTGGGGCAGCCGGCGCAGCCGTCCGCCTTGCCGGCTTGCTCGGACGCAGGGCCCACGCAGGCCTCGTTGGCATTGGCAGGAGCAGTTGTCGCCATTGCACAAATTCACTAATGAAGGTGTGTGCCACATCAAACGAGTCACTCATCATCTTGATGATTGCGTAGACAATACTGAGATCAAGTTATTTGTCATGTGTTGGTCGAATTTTATATTTGATGTGGTGTACATTTTATTTCTACACCTTATATTTGATGTGGTGTACATGTAATATTTCTATTTAATTTTCCGCCCTCGAATGGCTGCGGCCTGCCTTCTCACACCTTTTATTCCTACGCCCTCTTCCCGTTTGGGACCCCTCGGCATCTGCTCCCTTCGCTCCGTGCTCCGCTCCTCGTCTCGCGCTCTCTTCAGGCTCTCTGCATCGTTTACATATCTGCATTCCCTCTCTATAAAAACATCAACAAATAACAAAACACCAAGAGCCAAGACCCCAAGTCTTAATTAACCCAGACTCCCCCACCCCCACCCCCTCCAAGTCAAAGACGATGAGCGACACGTGGCAACCGCAACCTGCGCTGCTCAATGAAGTGGTGGCTCTACTCCAAGCCTACATGGTGCCCAACAACCAGGTCCAGCGCGAGTCCTACCAGCGTCTGCAGCAGTTCCAGAAGAACCTCGAGTTCAATCTCTATCTCGTCCACTTGCTGTGCTCCAACCAGGCAGAGCCCAACGTCCGCCAGCTCGCGGGTCTGCTACTCAAGCGTAACATCAAGGCGCGCGATGCTAGCGCTGTGCTGACCCCCACTGAGACGGAGATCTTAGCTGTGATTCGTGCACAGACGCTCAGTGTCCTGGCCGACCCCTCGCCCCCATCCGCAACACAGCTGGCTCCATTATCACCACATTTGTGTCTCAGTACACTTTTCTAGATGAATGGCCAGAGCTGATGCAGGCGTTGCAGATGCTGCTGGAACAGCAGGATGAAAACGCAGTGGCGGGAGCCTTCAGCGCGCTGGTCAAGATCTGTGAAGACTCAGCTGCTAAGCTCGAGAACTCTCCCACCCGTCCGCTGAATGTGCTGGTGCCCAAACTACTGCAGTACTTCCACCACCAGAACGCCAACTTCCGCCGGGATGCGTTGGAGTGTCTGAACAATGTACTCATTTACATGCCAGTGGGGCTTGTGGTGCAGATGGAGAACTTCTTGGCCGGCATCTCGCTGCTCACACAGGACCCGTCGAACGATGTTCGCAAGCTCGTGTGTAAGAGCATTGTGATCCTGCTCGAGGTAGGCGTGCAGTACCTCGTACCACACCTGGACAGTATCATCCAGTTCATCCTGCGCGCCAACCAGGACGAGGATGAGAACGTGGCCATTGAGGCTTGCGAATTCTGGGCGTCGTTCTGTGACTTGCGCGAGTTCAACGACATCAAGCCTATGCTGCAGCCGTACCTAGCGCAGATCGTGCCTCTCCTGTTCCAGCGCATGGTGTACAGCGAGGAAGATCTGGCCAATTTTGAGGCGGAGGAACAAAACCAGGATGAGAACGTGCCTGACCGACCGGAGGACATCAAGCCTATTTTCCACCGCAAGGCTGGTGGTGGAAACGATGGTGCTAGCGGCCTTGACGAAGATGACGATGATGACGACGAGGACTACGATGACGACGATGATGATTCACTGTTGGAGTGGAACCTTCGTCGTTGCTCTGCGGCGAGTCTTGACAACCTGGCCAATGGCTATGGTAACGATATTCTCCCGACGCTTCTACCTTTGCTGCAGGAGCGTCTTGCGCAGGAGCAGCCGTGGCCGCTTGTGGAAAGTGGCATTCTGGCACTTGGCGCTATCGCGGACGGTTGCTACAATGGTATTACGCCTCATCTTCCGCAACTGTACCCGTTCCTATTGCAGAAACTAGAAGACCCCGCCCCTCTCATCCGTAGCATCACGTGCTGGACATTGAGTCGCTACGCGTCGTGGGTGGTAGAGCAGGGCAACCACGAAGTACTTTTCAAGCCTTTGGTAGAGGGCATGCTGAAGCGTATTCTGGACCCACACAAGAAGGTACAAGAGGCTGCGTGCTCAGCATTCTGCACCTTGGAAGAGGAGGCTCGCGAGGAGTTGGTGCCGTATCTGACGCCAATCCTGCAGAACCTTATGTTTGCCTTCGGCAAGTACCAGGCAAAAATCTCCTTATCTTGTACGATGCCATTGGAACGCTCGCGGACTCGATCGGCGAGAACTTGAACCATCCGGAACTGATTAAGATTCTGATGCCGCCGCTGATCGCAAAATGGAATTCCCTGGAAGATCGCAGCCGCGAAATCCTCCCACTGTTTGAGTGCTTGGCACCCGTGGCCCAGGCTCTTGGTAACGGGTTCCAGGAGTTCGCGATGAACGTGTACGTGCGCTGCCAGCGGATCGTAGAGAACGAGCTGCTAGCTGATGCCATGTCTGAGCAGAGCCCGAGCGAGTTCGATGAGGGTGATCCGGAGCTCATTGTGTGCGCTCTAGACCTTATCTCAGGTATGATTGAGGGTCTAGAAAACAATAGTGAAGCGCTGCTGACGGGCTCGAACATCCTGAACCTGCTCATGAGCTGCGTGCGCCATGATGTTATGGACGTCCGGCAGAGTGCAATGGGTGTCGTTGGTGACCTGGCAAAGCACTCGTCAAACATCCTCCGTCCTGGTCTTGGCGACCTACTGCCAGTGCTTATCGAGAACATTGATCCGGACCTTCCTACCGTGTGCAACAACGCGAGCTGGTCTGTGGGTGAGATCGCCATTCGCATCGGCACTGATATGGAGCCGTATGTAGAGAACTGTCTGGTACGATTAATCGCTATGATCAACCGACCTAAGCTACCGCGCAACTTAGTGGAGAATTGCGCGATCACTATTGGACGCCTCGGATACGTGTGCCCGAACGTGGTGGCTCCGCACCTTCAGGAATTTGCCAAGCGCTGGTGCCGCGCGCTTGCACACGTGCGGGCACCGGAAGAGAAGGAACACTGCTTTTTGGGGTTGTGCTACATGGTGAAGGCGAACCCGAACGGTATCGTTGCTGATTTCATGTTCATGTGTGGTGCCATTGCATCGCTTGAGGGCCAGCAAATCCAACACACGGAATTGAAGGACATGTTGTACCAGATCGTGCACGGCTTCAAGACGAGTCTGGGCGAGAACTGGGCAGCTTACTTCGCGAGCTTCCCAGAACCTCTGCGTCAGTTCCTCACCACACGCTTCAATCTATAGAGTGAATGAAGCGGTAGCTGCACTGCTTTCCCACGAGGAGACCAAAGCGATAACGGGTTAAAAGGAAAGGATGAGGCAGACCGCAATGGAGGCAACGATGAAGGAGCCAACGAATGGTAGACGTAAGAGAATGGAGAGTAGGGTAGCGACAGTAGGAGTAGTAGTAGGAAGTTAGGTAGTAGCTAGTAGTTAGCCGTAGGCAAGAGAGTAGAGAATAGTAGATGACCGATCGACCCCTTAGGTACAGGTTGTAGGTAGTAGCGGTAGGCTTCTTCGATTTGAAAGTACAGCACACGAAAGCAAAGTGCGTTGTAATACCACATTTTCTCAAGTGTACGTACAATATCGCAAACAAGCCAAGCTGACGACACGACATTTTCTCCTAGCCGGTCATACTGTAGTAGTAATACTTGGTTGGGTCTCAGGCGGCGGAGGCATCGGTCATTTCGCCGTCTGGCTGGCCCTTCCCGCTCTCAGACGCTTTGGTAGAGGACCCTTCGCCCAAACTTCCTGACGGTTTGGTGCGCGGCGTCTTCCTGCGTAGGCAGGGAGTGGTGCCGAGTGATACGTCGAACTTAAAGTCTTCTGCAAGAAAGTCATTCCATATCCGCGGTGTTGAGGAGCGCTGCGGGTCGTCTTTTGTCCACGTTTGGCGGCATTGTGTATGTTTGTTCGGCGTCGTCAGAGCTTTTGGAGCGCTTTCTGTCCTTGTTTTGCTGGGCACGAATTCGTCTTGACTTTTTGTTTGGGCTGAAAAAACGGGTGATCCTGATGGGAGCAGTGACGGCGAGAACAAAGGCGACGGCAAATTCGACATGCCCGGGAACGGTAGCGGCAGCGCCGGGAGCGGCGACTTCTCTTCGTTTTCAGCCTCATTCGCCAGCATATCGAGAAATGTCGGACTAAGCATGCTTATTCCACTAGCCACGGAGCCGCGACGGCTTCGTGAGCTTGATGGGAAAGCCCCTACCGCTCCATCTAATTTAATGCACATGTAGCATGATACAACGTTTATGAGATTCTGGCAGACACAACTTCTTCGTCTTCCAAAGCTCACCTTTGCTTATACTTCTTGGCGGGACTTCAATTGGCGGTGGTGGAATCGCACGCTGACTCAGTGTGGAAGTTGTGCTCTGTGGCTGAGCTGCTGAATCACCTGTAACCATCGGACTACTGGAGACACTGCTACTCAAGCTCGATCTATCAGCGACAGGTATCATGCTGGTCTCGATAGAAGAAATATCACCCACTAGTTTCTCGTAGCGGTTGCGCACATCTTTGGCCGTTTTACCTGGGAGGGCCTCCGCGATTTTGGTCCATGAGTACGGTTTAGTTAAAATCCAACCTGCCAATACCGTCTCGAATGTCTTGTCCTCTTGGAATGTCCAGACTTTAGGCTTCCGTCCATTCCGACGCGGTGCAGAGGCCCTGCTTGTTGCTGCTGTTGTTGTGACTGCAGCTGCTTTGGAAATGGATAGGAGTTAGGACTTGTGCTACTTCGCATGCAGCGGCACTTAAAGCGCTGGTGACAGAAGGTGCCCCATCAGGTGATGGCGCAACCCTCTTTCCTTGCCTACCCGTGGCAGCCCAACAACTCTATTTGCCTGATAGTTCTGCCTGTTTGGGTCATTTTGGCTTCCTGGGGAAGAAAAGTAGCGGCTTGGGCTCGCTTCAGGAGGTTGAGGTAATTGCTGAAGTTGTTTTAGGTACTGGCGTCCGTGCAGTCGTACTTCCTCCATCGTGCGCGAGCCTACAAATGCAGTGATGTGTTTCCACTCGTCCCCCATCTTTCTCGAGCCGAACATCTCCAGTGCCTGCATGAACCGCCCGTGCTCATCTCGCCGCCACTCTGGTCTACCACCACCTGCACCCGATGTTGTCTCATCTTCGCGTGAAACCCCACTGCTGTTGATATTGCTGCGCCCTGTTCTACTGTCAAGCCCCGTGGACGTTTCCTGTTGCACACTGGCGCTACGGCCAGAGTTCATGCTCCAGTCAGGCTTGCGACGACTTTCAGAAGTGGAATACACAGGAAGAGCCGCTCCGCCAGCAAGATACGGCGACCAGGCTTGAAGCTATTCTGAGGCTCACACGAAGGGGTACGGACAGCGGCGACGAGGAAGTCTCAGTCTGTTGTGATCCATTCACGACCGCAGTGTGGAGGTGGAGTCTACTGGCAGTTGTCTTGCAGTCTGCTCGTAAGATAAGAAGTAGCTAGCGTTGATCCCAGACGCACAGCAAACTGTCTTGCGAAGCAGGACATGGCGTTTTCACACGTCACACATGCAATGTTGGAAAATTCTATTTGGTAGGATAACTATTGTATTGAAACTACTGATACCTTATCTAACACATATAGTCAATACCATAGTGGATATCCTCGAAAAATTGAAATCTTAAACAGTCGCGACGCTTTGCGACATTTGTGTGGTGCACATACAAGCCATCTTGAGTTTATCACGTGCATTAATATTTGAAGCCAAGACGTTCGAGTAAGTCCTTCGCAGCATCCTGAAGCATCAACACACACGGGATGCGCGCTTGATCCCAAAGAGCGTGACGCTCTTGCGCTGCGAATCCCTCGCGCCGCCTCTTGTCGGCGCCAGGCACGCAACTTTGGTCGAAGCCACTAGTACATGACCCGTTCACATCAGCAATTACGAGTCCCAATGCGCCAGCGAGCTGGGCATAGTGCAGCTTGAATACAAAGGCACGCCTCCCCGTAGCGCCAAAACCACGCGGTCACGAACAGCGTGTGCATTATGCAGTGGCTCAGATGCATCAGGTGGATCAGCCAGCACCAACTCTGCCGACACGTCGAAGAGCCCTGGGCTATGATGACTCGCCCAAACCTCAAAAGAGCGCACCACCTCCATGGCTTCTTCGCTATTGTTGTTTGACAGCACGTGCACTTGTTCCTCGACATCCGACAGGATCACGTGTGGCAGCATAGCGTCTTCGATCTGTGCCCCTGACGTTCGCAATATGCGCTGAGGGTCTTGGGCTATCAGCGTAGACAAGTCGTTTTGCGAGAGGATGTCAACCCCACTCACGACGATATAGCCCGGGTCCCCGACACCTTTTAGTACGGGGACAGCAACGCCTTGATAACTACCCCCACTTTCAATAGAAGAGAGTTTGCGGCGTGACTGCTGAGGGATTTTGATGCGCTTGCTACGATGACTCCAAAGCCCCGCTCTAACACATTCATAGCGGCGATACGAAGTGTATAAACACCACCAGGAAGCAATCCACACACCTGAGTCGATACCCAGGGCGCCCCCGAGCTCGATTTCTCCAGGATAACCTGACCGCTCGTGATGCTTGCATTCACTGCAACTACTTTCTCGTGTTCACGAATCACCGCTGCATTATCGGCACCTTTTCCAGTACTGAGGTCGTCGCCTTCTCCGTTCCCAGGCAACTTCTTTGATGACACGAGATACAGCTCGATATTTTTCCCACCATCGTCTTCAGCATCCAGCCATCGGAGGGTCAAACAGGTACCCTCCATGACCTGTGCCTCCGGAAGGCCACGGATACAGTAGGTGGGGCGCATGGACTAGTGATCACACGACGTGAGGCCCCACTAACGGCCCCACGTGCTTCTCCTACGAGAAGACGCACCGAAAAGGAGTATGCTGTCTCGGCTTGCAGACCAGTGATCACAGCCTCGAGGTCGCGCCCGTCGAAGTCGTCGCCGAAGAGTGTAGACGGTATTCTGCTGCGTGTGATCTGGTCATAGGTCACATTCATAGCACTCCTCATTGTTTCTTTTTCTATTGAAGCTTCCGGTGCAGTAGTGTCTTGGTCCTCACGCTTCCAGCTCACCTCATAGCCGTACCTTGTGAGGTCATGCTTAAGTGGTTGATACAGCTCTTGCCACCGCAAAGTTGCCGTGGTGCGAGTGGTATTGACGACAATAGGGGCCATGTGACCGGTAAAGTGAGAGATGCAACGTATCGTTCCCACCTTTTGTCATCCTGCCACTGTTTAAGCCGCTCTCGACGCGACATTTGTTCCTCTTCTCCTTCATCGCCATCACTGTTAGCGCCCCTGCCTCTATTTCTCCGGTTCTTCTTGCTGAGGTAGGCGGGCTCGCGAGGCCATTGCACAAAGCTGTGCCAGCTTGTGTCGCTAAGCGCCGGCCGACGTGTGAAGGATGAATCAAAGCCTGGAGCCTGGAAGGTATGAAGCAACATGTGTACCCCCACCCCCTTATTATCCTTTGTCATGAGTAACGCATCGAGTCCAGCAGCTTGCTTGACATCCTTGATATTAGCGGCGTCACAGTAGCAGAAACGCAGCATTTTCGCCCCTGATGTCGAAGGAAAAGCAGAGCGTGCACTTGATGTGATACCACCTGGGGTGAATAGCATGTCACTTCCAGGTTTCAGCTCAACTGAGCTGTACTGCTTTGGTACTCGCTGGAAAAAGGCAGCATCCAGCACAGTATCTCCCTGAGAACCAGTTGCTACATTCGCGTCGGCAGCAAGCACAACCTCATGGAGCTCACGCATCCTAACAGGCAGTTTGATAGGTTCGAATTTGCGGTTAAACAGCGATAGGCGAGTGCCCACGCCGTCTCCGAGAGGTATCGCGAGCATGTGCAGTCCATAAGGACACGATACGATCGCATTGGCAGGTACGTCCAATTTATCCTCATCACTGGCTGCTGGAGGGAGCTCGATAATCGCTGGTACAAAGGCCTCGTCTCGTGACGCATTGGTCCGTTGCAAGTAGTCATGAGTCATGTATATGGGCACTCGGAACGTTGACTCCAACAACGTAGTGCACGACTCGTCCTCGATGCGCAGCGGTCTCATCTTGATGCCCTGATCTCCATTATTTTTACTTGACTTGTCACCAAAGCATATGCTTATAAAGTTGTCCAATGTACTATGACTTTCCTCCCCGTCGTCACTGCTTCCTGCCAGTCCCAGCAATTGCGCCACAGGGTCTTTTTCGTCTTCTTTCAGCTCCAAAACCACTGGTCGACCCTTCTCCGCGTAGAGCTCAAAGAACTCTTGGAAGTTTACATCAGCAGCGGGTCTTCTCTCTACAGAAGGACGTTCTCCAGGCGCTGAATGTTTTGCTGCCAGCTCCTTCCGGACGGAGCGGGCGTGCTCCCGTTGGTGCCGCACGTACCGCAGACGGTAACAGTAGGCTATGTCCTCAGGGTCCAGTGACGGCAAGGCTCTTCCCGACGTGTCGACGTTCGTCTCATACATAAACGAAGTGACGCCCAGTTCTCGGCACTGGGTGAAGACGGCCTGCAATCGAGTGTCCAGAGTCGTGGTAGCATCACCGCCTTCCGTCGATAGTGGAGCAGTAGTAGCTCGTGTAGTGGCACCTCCAGCAGTGAATCGCGTTTGATAGTTAAGGTTTGGTTCAGCAGTTTCTTTCCTTCATCTAATGCCTGTGCGCTCCGTAGTAGTAGTGTGTTCAGGAGCAGTGTTAACAGCAGCATCGTAATTGTTGGTCTTGTGTCAGAAAGATGTGCGCGACTGTCGAAGATCCGTTTAAATTGGTGTGGGCCACCGATCGATTAGGCATGTTCAAAAGCGCTTTAATTACCGGTACCCCTATCACCACCGCAGCATGCGAACCATATGCGGGGGACGCTTTTTGCAGTCTGATTTGAGCATGTTGATTTTCTTCGCCCAATAATCCAGGATCCCCATCTGAGAGCGTGACACAACATCTAGTAGGCTATCGCGACAAGTCTATCGTGCGCAGAGGCTAGACAAACGAGTTTTTGCAGGCGTACAACGGCTAGTCGAGGTGGTGCGTCTGTCGAGACATGTGCGCCAAAATGCCGCACGGCCGATAGTTCAGGTTACATGTATGAAGCCACCTCCAATGGAGGCAGCCTTCAAAAGTGCACACGTCATTTTGAGAGGGAAGGTCGCGGCTGCTGTTCACTTTCTCTGCATCGACAGAGGCTTTGTTCGAGCAAAGACCAGCTCGCCAGACACCATCCTCGCTCGAGTTGCATTGCGCAGTGCCGCCGAAATGCCCTTTGTAGGGTGCCATCTGGTGCCAATAAATGCGATGTGTGCGTTAGTTGCGGAATTAGTCGCGATACGTCCAAATAGAGCAAAAGTAATGCGCGAACAGCAAGCGACTTATCCTGGCGTGCATCTTACCAACGGCCTCTATCATTGACTACCATCGAGGCATTCAACGTGTTTTGACGTCTCTCGATCCTCCTCTCGAGAGAATCTCTTGTTCGAATTGACTGTGGTGCATTTGTGTTGGCCCAGCTTTGTTTGTGTGCCACACATCCCCATTTTACGCATCAAGTATCCCGTCCAAGACCGAGACCGAGACGCTGTCATTTCAGCTTTTGCAACGTTCAGCACAGCGCGAATTCTCTATACAAAAATAACAAGTAGAATGGGAATGCGAGCCATGTGCGCCGCAGGCGTCGCGCTGGCAACGGTGATACTGATGCTACTAGCAGCCATACTACGCATCACGGTGCTTCTTGTACAGATGGTGACACTACGATACACGTTCGCGCTCTGCGCACTGCTAATAAGCGTTTGGTTCCTGGACTCGAGACGTCGACGCTACGCCAGGGGCTTCTACTCGTGTTCGCAGGTGCCGCAGACGGAGCGTCAAGAGCAAGCGCGACTAGAGGAGAAAATAACAGAGGAGGAGAAGGAGGAGAAGGAGGAGAAGGAGGAGAAGGAGGAAGAGGAGAAAGTACACAGAGAGAAGACGTCGTTCGCAGCGGTAGCGCCCGTAGCCCCAGTGGAAGCGAAGACGGCGCCCGAGCAACTCAAGAAGGTGGCGACGGCACCTCCATCCGAGACCGAGTCAGAGGATGACGATAGTGAAGCCACTGGTGCAGTCAATTCCAAGATGCCAGTCAGCTCAACCTCAAGACATAGCCAGAGCCTCGCAGATGTGAGCTCGCAGCCACACAAGTGATGGCGAGCTACAGAAACGGCTAGCTACGCGTCCGCGGTCCTCATCGGCTGCGGGAGACAGAATGAATCGGTTGCCGACGGTAGACAGCAGATCCAGAACTTTAGCGTCTCGCGGAACCCGAAGCAACAACGTCGGCGTGCCGACAGAGAAGAAGCGCCGTGTGCCTCGACGTCGAGCAGATACAGGTACAACCAACGACAAACACAAGGAGCGGTCACGCCGCGCGACCTTCGCGTCCAAGCAGGATGTGTACATGGCCGCGGGTCGCTCGAGTTCAGAGATGCTGGAGGATGCACTGCGCTCGGATGGTTATTGGATCGGAGACTTCTCCGTACAACGCCGCCTAGTGGCTCGTCGCAGCCATGCCAGCAGCCCCAAGGCAAACTAAGCGGATCTGCTATGTTGCTGCTGCTGGGAGTGAACTCGGTGGGGGAGACTAAGTTATTGTTCTTTTACTTTACAAGAGGCGTCTTGCTACTATGATAAATGAAGTATAACACTTACAAGCCATGTTACCGCTTGTGTTTGCGCGTGTGTCTATCGTCGCCGTGACGAAGCCGTTGAGCATATTCCCACTGCACCTGAGGATCTGACATTCCCAGCCGCTTGGCTTTTGGTAAAGCGACAGAATGGATAACGGCGGGGAAGCCACTGTCACTCCTAGAGACGCTCGCGACTGAGATTTGGAAGCTTCGGCTTCGATGGCCGCCATAAAGGCTTGCTGCCGTCGCGGGATCGACGACCGTGTTGGGACCATCACCTTCTTCGGCGGGCTTGTAGATGGTGTAGGCGTTGAAGAAGGGCTCGACATTGTATGTGACGACGATGAGGTGTCTCGCGCCTGTTGCTGTTGCTGCTCGTTGTTTTCTTTGTTGGAGAGAACAACCGGTGTGGCTGCCTCGCCGGCTACTAAGCACGCCTCCGCTGAGCTGGGCGGGAGAGTATCGTTCTTGCTTGCTTGAGATTCTCGCGGTTTGTCCTCCTTCTCCTCCTCACTTTCACTCTTCCGCTCTTGCTCAGGGATGGAAACAAGATGGGCGATAGTCCGAATGAGAGCCGCTGCTTCGAGTGGTATGTCTGCTTCGTGGAGTTTCTTGGCGTGGTCATCAGTGGAGACGGCGTCATAGCATCAAACCGCGGCGTCGACGGTGTACCACAAACCACTTGATTGTTCCCCGCCATCGTAATAGGCGACGCCGACCACATTGGCGGTCTCATCCCTGGTGACTTTCCCTCGCTGTATGGTGTAAATACACAGTGTTTGTTCCTTTAGCTGGACGTGGCGGCGTTGCGCGCTGCCTATGGCGATCATTGAGTGACTGTTTCGGCGCTCGAAGAGGCAATACGGCTTGCAAATTCTCCATCTTCCTCTGCCTCTCTCTCACTCTCGCTTCGCATCGAGCAATAGTCTCTCTGCAGCGACGATGCAGGTCCAAGGGATGTGGCGGCGATGGCGTCAGCAGCGTCCCGCTCCTAGTAGCAGCTGGTGGACGGGTTGTCAATGGAGTCCGCAGTATCTCGTACTGCGTCTCGTCCTCGAAGAAACCGCTGGCTCCACTGGGAGTCTCCAGTGCAGACGCCGTCTTCTGCTCCGCTAGTGGCGAGAACGACACCGGTTTGAGCTCCGCCAGGGTGTCAATGCTCCAGTTGAGAGCCGACTCGCGTTCGTCTGCGCCCCCTGCGTCCGCCAGCGCCGCCTCAAAGGACGGGAACGGCTCTCGGTCGCTCTGCTTTGCGTCGAACGGGTCTTTTGGCTCGTCTGAAGGCGTTGCCATGTGGCTGCGCTTCTCTCCGTGGCAGGGTGTTCCTGTGGACTTGTCGAGAGATTGATGACTGTCGTCTGCTCGTACAGGGGCGTTTCAAAACCAACTTCGGTGTGATCAGCATTTCGACAATGAGATGTCCATGTGCTATATGAGTGCAGTAAGCGAGTTTCTCACTATCGACCCCGCAGTGCTTTGATCGCCAACCATGATCTATGAGACCCGTTCAACAATATGCATATACGTGTCCAGGACCTCCATTTGTTGACCAACAAATAAGAACACGTATTAGGCATTGAGATCAGTGGGTAATGTAGGTTAATAGGCTCTCGTTAATGCACCTTATTATCGGCACCATTTCGGCACCATTTCGGCACCATTTCGGCACCTTTTTCGGCACCTTTGAGCACCTTCCCTCTCTAATCGGATCTGAATATTACCGGCAGCAGACGTAATTTACGATAATAACGCGCCGATGTCAGCACGGTTAACTGGACCGTTGACCATGGTTCACTTGGGAAAGACGCAAAGCATGAAGTATAATTCGCAAAGATATTTGTCAGGAGCACTGGTATGGCCTCTCAAGACATGACACCATTAGCTATGCTCACTTGCGGTGCGACCGCTGGAGCTGACCAGCGCACTTCTACTCAATCAAGGTTGTTGTGGAGCCAGAACACTGTGTTGGAGAATCTCCAGCACAAGCTTAACAAGATAGAGGATATCCTCGTGACTTTGGTGGAGCTGTATCAAGATTCGCTGCACGCGTCACGGGAGGCATGAGTGCGGCTGTAGCGACAGTAACGGTGGAAATTGAGCTTCGGCAAAGGTGGACGCCCCATTTACGGCAGTATTGGACGACATTACTCATGGTGGAATTTTTAGTTATTAAGAAACGATACTGATGAGTCGAGGTTCTCATGTAATCCTAAGTACATTCGACCAATCAATGCTAATGTGGTGAAGTGCAGCTCCTTTTCCGATCTGACCACGACTCGAATAAGATGGATTGAAGGATCAAGACCGATCGACTGGGACGACTAGAGTTCCTGACTCCAACATATCAGGTTCGGGTTCGGGTCGAACGAGGATCAGATCGATGTCGGGTGCCGTAATCTCTGTGTTAAATGTCACACACACACACCACATGCTCACCTAGCCGCTTTGACACACACAAAAATGTGCTGCGATAAAAAAATAAGTATTATGTAGATTACATCACATTATTCAAGAAGCGGTCGACAATGTCGCCGTCCCAGCATACCTCGCCGACGTCCTCGTCAATTGAGGAGAGCGACATCAGCGTGTCCACAAGATCAGCAGCAGCACCCATCGTACCTGCCACCACAATCTGTGCTACAGCACGGTCATCTAGAAGGAGATCAATCTTCCTGAATCCGCTCTTCACTGTGTCTTGGCTGAGGCCTCTCCACGCCGAGTGTAGCCATCCAATCACTTGACCTTGATTTGGAGCTCGCAGCTTAGCTCCTGGTTTCTCGCTGCGTGCCGTCAATCCAGCACATTCTGTCTACAAATGCTTTATCCAGTACACCCGCAGGCGATCTTTCAGGGTTTGTTCCATGCGATGTCGGCTGGCTGGTAGCAATGCGTGTAACCCGGTGGCACGCGCTGAAGTATAGCATTCTTTTGGACTGCATATCGGATGGCTTCAACAGTCCAATGGGCGCTGAAGGCGTTCCAATTAGCGTGATTGAATCGTCATGAACGTCGCGATCACCGAAGAAATGCTGTAGGAAGCGCAGCGAGAGGTCGAAACTCTACCATCCTTTGCATTGATGAAAATGGGCATGGGCGTCTCCTTTTTAGCTTCTCAATCTCCGGTTGCAGATGGCGGCTAAATTCGTGACGAAGTCGTACATTTTTGCCCGAGTTTCAGCGTCAGTCGATGGTCTCATCTTGAGCACGACTGACGGATCATATTACCGTCCAGTGCTGTCTGCCATTAGCGTTGTTGTGAGTCGCTTCTGACTTTTACCTCCACATTTAACCCACATAGTTTTAGAACCTCGTTTACCAACCGCTTAAGCGCGTGCTCGAAAACCACGGCTGTTTGGTCTGCATTGTATACAGTCACAATATTCTCTTCAGCAATGCAACATCGCACCGTTGCAGCGAATTCCTGGGCGATAATGGTCGAGTCTGCAGGAGCTGACTGTCCTTGGTGCATTTTTGCTCTAAGAGAGAGACTATGGTAAGAGAATATCCACGTCGGAGAGGCGGCAAACGCGCTAGGAAAGATGTCGTGCATACGCGCAATTTCAAGTGACTCCAATTGTAACATTGTAGTTGATACTGGAATGCCGTGACGTCGCAACGCTAGATGCCAATCTAAGATGCCCTGTTCAGCGTCGTCATGATGGGTTTTTGCTGCACCTAATACTCGGAAACGCTCCTGTCTGGCAGTTCTTGAAACAGGGTGGACAACCACTCTGCTTCTAGCATACACTATGTATGCGCGTATGAGGAAGTGTAGCAGGGCTACACAAGTATACATAGGCATATGTATAGCTATCCGGCAGGGATTGCGGATAAGCTGTATACATATGAAGCAGGCTGCCTGTGTGTGTGACCACACACAGGATTACAATCATTTCGAGCCACCACTGATTGGTTATTAGTGGCGGGCGCTTAGGTTATGGTAGAAAGTACCTTTCGACCAATAAGGTGCAGGTGCAACACGTGAGGGCCAGCCATAACCTCACCATGCAATTAGATATTCTTTTAGCTAGGTCTGCTAAGAGGCCCGTCACGCGGCGGGCCGACATAAATACAGTTTTCAATTTACTACCAAATAATGTCTTTGCTTTGTGTTAGAAATACACGTTGTCGTGTATTTCTAACACAAAGTAAGACTGTTTAGATTTAAAAAATGAAAACTGTATTGATGTCAGCCCGCCGCGTGACGGGCCTCTTAGCAGACCTGCTGCATTGTGATGCGGCCTCATTGGTTGGTACCTCTTTCTACCAATAGTAGGGATCTAAGCGCTCGCCACTAATAACCAATCAGTGATGGATCGAAATGATTGTAACCATGTGTGTGGTACACACACACAGCCTGCTTCATATGTATACAGCCTATCTGCAATCCCTGCCGGATAGCTATACATATGTATATTTGTGTAGTCCTGCTACAGTTAAAGCTTAAAGCTCACCATCTGGAAAAACACTTACTGAAAGCTTTCCCTAGCCGGCCACGCATTCTTCATACACCATCGCGTAGCAAGGGAAACAGAATTTTCGTTTACTTAAGAAATAGCTCGAATGGCGCTTCTATGTGCAATTTAGGTTGATATTGCGTATGTCCTCTAGCCCATCTCGATATGACCATTAAGGTTTTGATGTGGTACACAAAAACGAATTATGACCAGTTTGGTTGAAAGTAATTTTAGCAAAGCGTTGTCGGAACAGCTTGATTGCTAGCTGTAAGATACCAAATCAACAGCCCTTTCAATGTCATGACGCATTTAGTCAGATTAAGTATCAACGAATGAATGGATACCGAGCTCCTCGCTCATGAATTCGCTTTACTTTCTTTCATTTGTGCTTTAGCATGCTACAGCCTCCTGGCAAGCAGAACGTCACCCCTGCCAAGCGCATTGCGGTCATCCTCCACCTTGCCGCCCAGCTTGTAGCTGGCCGCCTCCCTCGGGACTCCTTCATCTCAGCCTGCCCCGTGTTCGATCTCAGGGGCGGACGATTGCGAAGATCTGGACGGCAAGGAACGATCCGCCGCAATGCTTGCCTCTGCGATCACCCTCCACCAATCAAGCGCACTGCTGCCGAGGTCACCGAGCTGGTCGAGAGTGTGCCGTTACACAGCCACCATCAAAATCCCGCGCACGATGCTGCAGCGTTACCTCGCGCGCAGTGTCATTCGCTGAGTTTACTCAAGAGTCAAGCAGGTGCTTAAGGCAGAGCACAAGAAGAAGAGGATTTAATTCGCGCTGCAGCACGTAAGTCGCTCTGGTATGTTCGCTTGTATTACTATTGTGTTCGACTAATATGTTATTATTTATACTAATATTGTGTATCATTGTATTATCAGGCGCTAGGCTGTATCGTTTCGATCACGTGTATGATGTCGTGCATGTTGATGATAAGTGGTTTAACCTATATACAGCGCTGTCCAAGCTCTACATCACCACCAACGAGAAAGTGCGTTACCGCTCATGCGCCAACAAGCGGTACATTGGCAAGATTATGTTCCTTGCAGCTGTCGCTCATCCGCGCTACGACTTTCGTCGTAAGTGCGAATTTGACCGATTGTCGCCGTCTTCCCGGCTCAGCGCTCCTCCGTCAACAGGCTGGTCGGGTCACTGGAGATCAAGAGCGTCGCCATGGACAAGAACAAGTACAAGCAGCTCCTGCGCGACGTCATCTTCCCTGCAATATGTTCGCAATGACCAGATACTGTCACTTTTACTACGTTCATGCATTACTCATACTAATACAATTAACATGTTGTGTTTTGATTTTGTATGATTTTAGGAAGCAAAGACAGAATAATATGGGTACACCAAGATAATGTGCCCCCATGGGCGTGTTGATGACGCTGAACTCACTGTGGCAGGATGGATGGGTGGCAAATCAAGATGCGGTGTCAGCCGCCGAAATCCCTGACTTTAACGTGCTCGACCTCAGCATCTTTAATGCCACCAGTCCCGCCAGTATCAAATGAATTAATTGTGGCAGTGAAACGTTCATTTCTTGCAGTTCCGTCACGCACAATAGACAAATGCTTTTTGACGCTGCAGAAAGTAATGAAGTGCACCACCAAGCATGGCAGTGGTAATGACTTCCCGCTGCCCGCGTTGGTCGCGCTCACATCAAGAACAAAGAGCATCCCATGTCAATCATCTGTGAAGAAAACACGTAAAAAAAGGGAAAAGAGACGCTAAAAACCATGTGATTTCGGCGCATTCTAATCTTAGCCAATTTGCTTTTAAAATCGAGTGTAAATTTGTGGTGCCATCTGATTGGTCAACATTTTGGATGATGTGCAACTTTGTTCTTAATTGAGCGAAAAAACTTACTTTTTCTATGGAGTATTTTACGTCCGTTTTATAGTAATCTGATTGGAAAAAAGTTGCAGCCTATTCAGCTGCTAAAGAGGACCATAAGCGTGCCCCCAGAATGTCACTCATTTTTGGCTGAGAAGCGACAAAAAGAACTACGTGCTTTCAAAGTTTATGGTAGATTTTTGGTTGCAAAATAAAAGCAAAAATATGGTCGTACCGAGCAGAACGAGAGCTGTCTATTATGGTGTCTCTCGGTCAAAACAAAACTCAGAAAGTTCGGGCAGTTAAGAGAAATGGTCATATCGAGATAAACCAGAGGAAGTAGTCAGTAACTACTTTTTAAATCTAAAAGTGAAAAAGTTTACTCACGGCGGGACTTGAACCCGCAATCTCTGCCTTAGGAGGGCAGCGCCGTATCCATTGGGCCACGCGAGCGCTTATTATTCCGACTTGTCCAAATTATACAGATTCTTTAAAATATCATCTAACCTGGATCAAATCGATAATGCTAAAAATAACTACGGTCATTGAGGGGAGTCAAACTTACAAAAGCAACCTCAAGGCAAAAACACAAGCCGAAAGTAGCGCCATAAGTAAGGAGGAGTGCAGACAACGGCGGTGAAATCCGTGCCTCCATAGAAATCTGCACCCATACAGTGGAACTTTAAAACCAAGACAAAATAAACAGGCACTTTTATGGTCACTTGCCAATTGTATGTAGCTGTCGAAATTTGTACAAAAGGTACGAATTTCCTGTCGCTATGTCTCATCTCTCTTTGTATGGAGGATAAAATTCAGAGGGGGTACGAGTTTCACCGTCGTTGTTTGTACTCACTCGGGCGCTTCTGTTTTATCTACGACCAGACCATTTATGCAGATCACATCCTGCAAAGATGCCAAAATTGTCGATGCTTTGTCCATATTTTGGTGGTAGCGGTTGAAGATGTGAAAAATGGTACCACTCAAAGTGGCAAAACGGTCTAAGTAGGCACTCATTTCACAAACAAACTAGTTTGGCATATGAGCAGGAAATCTCTAAAATATTTTTAGCATAAGCAAGCGCAAAGAATGAAAACATTTTTGTTATGCCCCCTCCTATTACAAAATTTAGTCTGGCCCAGACGAGACCAGTGGAATTGCACAGATAAACAGGCAATCCAGGTGAGTGCGCGACAGGATGGTTGAAAAGCACAAGGCAATTATGCAATTCACAGAAGCTCCCCCAGATGGTGTGATTTCACATGAAATAGCGTTTAGAAGCGCAGAAGTATGACTAATATAAGGTGATTCACATTGAACATGGAGATGTTGCCTTAGGTAATGCAGCCTTTACTGAACCAATCATTACCATTTAAGCAAGGAGGGACTGGAGAGAGTGACAACTAAAAGTTTGGTGACACATCACGAGAGCAAATCTCAGAGTTTAGTACAATAGCGCACAAGATGAGGGGTAGTCACAACACTACAGTAGGTGTCTATGAGGTATCCAAGCTAGTGGTGACATCTGCGAGAGTCGTTCGTCAGTTTGTACTCGAGTTGGATCACTACACGTTCAACTTTCTCATGCAGGAAGTGAAACTTGATGTCGATGTGCTTAGTGCATGTGTGATACACGGGGTTCTTGGCCAGCGCGATGCATCCTTGGTTGTCTTGGTAAATCGTAGTGGCATTCTCACTTGGGTAGCCCATGTCTTTTAACAATAGACGTAGCCACACAGCTTCTTGAGTCGTACTGTAGGGACTCATGTACTTCGCCTCTGTGCTTGAAGTTGCCACTGTCGGTTGTCATTTCGATTTCCACGAAATCGCACTGCCGTTCAAGAAGAATATGTAGCCGGTTGTCGAGCGCCTCGCGTCGAGATCGTCAGCCCAGTTTGCATCCGCATAGCAAACGAGCTCTCCCTTAACATCACCGCTGAACACTATGCCCATGTCTTGAGTCGTCTTCAAGTACTTCAAAATCCTCTTCGCAGCCACCCAGTGGCTCTTGTTGCAGCATTAACAGAACTTAACCACCTCGCCAACTGAGTGTGCGATGTCCGGACGTGTACATGTCGCCAGGTACATCAAAGCCCCCACAAGCTCGCGATACGGAAACTTGGGCACGAACGCTTCATCTTCTGACATCTTCATGAGTTTCAAGTTGCTGTCCCCGGGTGTGCACTTCCTTGCAATTGTCCACACCAAACTTCTATGTGAGTTGCTTGATATACGCACTTTAATTCATGACAATAATATTGTCTTTGCGCTTGCGGTGAATCTCGATCCCGAGGCAGTACTTCAACTCACCAAGCTCCTTGATGCTGAATTCGCTCCTTATTGTTTGCTTGATTTCTGCGATCTCAGCCTTAGCCCTGCTGAAAATTATGAGGTCGTCCACGTAGATGACAACAATACTGTACTTATTACCCAACTGCCGAATGTAGACGCACGGGTCCGCAACTAATCGCTTGAAACCTTGACCTTCCAAATGTTGGTTCAACTTGTTGTTCCACTGATGCGCTACTTGTTTCGTACTGTAGAGCGCTTGTTCAAGCAAGCACTTCTTCGTCAGGTTGGCTTGGTTCTCGAAGCCACCGGGCTGGTCCATGTAGATCTCTTCTTCCACGTCACCGTAGAGAAACACAGTGTCCACATCAACGTTTTCGGCCTCAAGGTCTTTTTCTGCTACAATTGCAATCATAGTGTTGATTGACTCCTGCCATACTATATTGCTGAAGGTTATATGGCACCGTGAACTCTTGTTTGACCATCTTGTCGTCGCATAATAATTCCATTTTCGCGTTGCAGTATTCGCCACCATTGTCACTCCGCAGCACCTTGATCGCTGACCCAGAAGTCTTGATATCCTTGCAAAAAATTCAAACGCGTCCGGTACCTCACTCTTTTTGCGCATGGAAGAAACTGTTACATAGCGACTCTTCATCAGAATGAATGTCACAATGTATTTGTACCCGGATTTTGACTCTGTTGTAATTGGGCCAAACACATCCGAACACACCATCCCATCAGTGTCTGCCCCCTGGCTTCCAGCACATCCTTGCTTGCGTTGAAGATCTTTCGCACTTGTTTCGCCGCAGCACATACACCACGTCATGCCCAGCTTTAGCACCGCTCAGCATTTTGTCCTGGACCATTGTGTTCAGTGTTCCAAACGACGCATGGTCAAGTCGCCGGTGCCAACGCTCGGTGTCGTTACCAACCAAGTGACACTCACCTGCAGCCTCCGTGTTCAGGCACATAAGTTTCCCTTGCTTCCTTCCTGTTGCCACAGTTTCTCCGCCACTCTTCACCACACATTTGTCGCCTGTGATAATTACCGTCACCCCGCGTGTAGTAGCAGCCGTGAGTGAAAATAGATTTTTGTTCAAATCTTGAATGCGAAGCGTTTTCTCCAGACGCGCATCATATTCTCCGGTTAGGTATACGTTCTCAAATGAGGCACTACATGTGCTTGGTGTTGCGGCATTGCCAGGTGTTTTCTTTTGCACTGCGTTGTGTATTAGTGCATTTCGAGACGAAGAATGTAAAGACATAAGCAACCAAAATGTCATTTCTCGCCACAGAAACAACGTCATGCCAGCTACACTTACAAGTTCAAACGTGAAGTTTTGAGAGCGCTAGAAACCCAGTCTATCTACGCTGCCGAAAAGAGTTCAGCGTTCCAAGTTCAAAAGTTGATATCTAGTTGTTAAATCAGTTTTATTGGCTAGAAATGAACCAATGACTGTAGACTAGGCCATATACACCGTGTGAAATTTGCAGGATATCCCACTGTTTTTTAATACGATCCATGCACGTGACCGTGGGTTCGAAACTCAGCAACCGCCAAATTTGTTTTACTTATGGGATCCAATTCAGGATAGGACTACGTTTTGTGCAGGGTAGAGAAGAGTTAGGATACCCAATCTTGTTCATTTTTGGCTTTTAATATTTCCCGCAAATCCATCTTAACCCCTTGAGCGCGAAGCCCTTTCAGTTCCCCACCTACCGAAACCGTATGTTGTTTAACATGTATGATCGGGTAAGGGTTGTAATATTATATTTTCTTATCTAGTAAAGTGGACAGACGGGAGGGAAACCTAAGCCTAAACAAGTGCAGAATCGTTATTATGTATGCTCCACGGCATATTGGGCAGGAGATACACGAATTTGCTGCTAACATGCATCAATAGTCGCAAAGATGATACACAGTAATTGCAAAGCCACGGGTAGTTAGACATTTTCCGCTATAAATCGGGCAATACGATCAGCCGTGAAGATGGTAGAAATATGCAATACTAAAACCCTATGAACTGGCATCTAAAAATACAGCTTCTCAGGTAGCACCACTTTTGTATATAATAAGGTAAAAGCCCCTACCTTGATTGACTTGAAATTTGTAAGATTTCTCGATATTGGAAGATTATGCCCAACATCTGCTGTTTTAACACTTCGTTGAGAGAGTAAGCGTGTACAGTACTATTAGTCAAAGATATGTTCAAATTATCGGGTCTCATAATTGGTAAAATTCAGCAAATGCTTCCACAGTAATCACTCCGCTTCAGCTAACAGGTAATTTTAAGTCACTTGGACATAGACCTGTAGTTTACATCATTTCCTATTTGTAGGGAGCAAATGCTCCCTACAGGTAAGGATTACCAACTGATGAGTGATTTGACGTAAGCCAAGACTGCTTTACACAATATTCGAAATTGTACCACATGTACAAAACTGAATTATGAGGTGCATCTAATTAATTTGAGAAATCGATATTTTTGAATTATATATAATAAGATTCCAACCTTCGATTGTTAACAACCAAGCAACCAACACAGCTGGAAGTTGTCGTGAACAAGCAAGAACTGGGCACACGATCGTTGTTGGTACAGCAAATCCAACTTCACAAGTGGCCATCTCTGCCCTGGTCGCTTCCCATTACTCTGTCTTACCCAGTCGACCAACCAGAGCCTACCAATTATCGGCTTGTGCTATTTCAGAGCTAAAAATATGAATATAAACGCTGCGGAAAACTAGAATTGGTTGATGGCGGTTGTCGCAATAACCTTGAGGGCCAAGGTGCAGCATGCTATACTACATCGAGAAGTAACAGTACTAAGTACATGTACTTCCCTACTGTTACGGCATGACAAGCAGAATAGAGAAGCAAGGGCATACGAACAGGACGATGCGAGGACGAACAGGACAATATGGACAATAGTGAAAACAGACAAGATTGTAGAGATGACGGTGAAGACGACGACGGAAATACCCGCGGCCGGTGAGATACGGGCTGGTCAGCTGGAAGCCAAAATGACTCGGATAGTGGAAGACTGCAACACCCAAGAGGCACCAGAGGAGAGATAATCAAAACGATCAAGGCTGCGGGCGAGCAAGTATAGAGGAGGAGATATCCCAAAGATAAGAAGCGCTGTGAGCAGTCACGAGTGAACCCACAAGGACAGCATGCAAAGGTAGGGCAGGTAATAGGGCAGGGTCTAATTTGCCGTCCAAGGCAAAAGACACACAGGCTGAGCTGCTGCGTAGCACGGCAGCACCAGTCTGGTGTAGCACTGTGGGTAGATAATACACGTGAGGTTAAATGTCTTTCTATAACAATTTCCTTTTTAGTTTAATATGGAGGATAATATTCTTCCTTCCCGGCTTTTTGTATCGTTGTCAGTACAGTCGTTACAGTCATTACATTAGTCTGGGTTCAGAATTATTCTGTGTTCTATCGAAGGCTGTAGGATGCTTTCCGCTTGAATTTACAGACATTATGAAGTTGTGGCAGATGCAACGACACCTGGCGTATTGCATTTAATGATAGCGAGGTACTGAGCCGTCCAGATAATATAATTCTAATGGATGGTAGGATGCAGGTAAATCCTATGGGCAATGCTCGACGTGTAAGGTCCATAGAGTGAACAAATCAAACACAGCTACGATATAAGAGACCCAGGTGTAGCTTGTTACGACTGATATTCGGCGAGAAGGCCATAACACGACCGTGTCGTGGTTGATTTTAATATTAAAACAATCGCCGACAATAAGCAAATAAATCCCTCCGTTTCAGTTTACTTGACGGAAACTTGAAATCAGGTTATGCTGAAAAATAGAGTCATAACCTTAAATCATACGCATATGAAAATAGAGAGTACGTTTTAAGCTGTGTCAGAGTCTAACTTGATTTTATACCCACCTAAAAACCACTTTGAAAAGGTATAAAAGGGTCTGGAGTCTTTTAACTCATATAAGTGTTGGAGAATGTGATGTCGCAAGCTATGCCTCCGGATGCTGCATTTCTGGTCTGCGTATGGTGTATGTCTAGTTTAGGTGGTGTGATTACGTCACGTGTACAATTCATATGGATTGGACATGTGTTTGCATAAGATGTGCTCTTGTAGGTCAGTGAATTGCGTTCCACCAACTCTATAACTTAATCGTGAGTTCGAGACCAGCAACTGCTGAGCTTACTTTACAGATGGGATGACTTCTGGGATGGGACTACTCCTTGTGGACACGAAGGTAGAGAAAGGTAGAGTAGTGTTAACAAACTCAATCTCATCACTTTTGATTTTACAATCTCGGCCACAAGCCCATCTCAATCTACTCAAGCGCTATTCAACTTCCCTTTAAAACCAAGAGAACACGCAAGGATGCCATGGTTGTCACCTTTCAGCTGTCATTGAGGAGCTTATCGCCACGAACCGAAACCTAGTTACCCGCCTGACCATTGTCGAGGCTGCGCTGCTCAAGTCTGAAGGGATACAAGGAAATGCTGAAGAGGAGCAAGTACAATACATGTCAGATCAAGAACCAAAGCCCAAGCGCAGAAAGAAGCAAGCTACAAACCTGTCAGCGGCGTGGTTCGAGGATACGCGGGTGCCTCTCGTCTGGGACTCGGCTGACCGGCAGAAGAAGTCGGGGGTCTGCCACGTCGTCGTCTTCATGAAGCTTTTCCTCAAGGGCGGTTTCATCCTCGACGCCAAGGCGGAGGGCTACAAGGATCGCGTTCTCGAGGTTGGTCGTCGCACCGAGGCCGCCTTGCTTGCATTCCTGAAGGAGTGGGGCATCAACGCGAAGGGTGCCGGTAACGTGCTGCGGTCGCTGCACAAGCCCAGGGAGCTTGACAAACGTATTGTTGCGTACAAGTGCCTCCTTGCCACTGAGCGGATTGTCGATGCTGCGCTACAAATATGCAAAACATACTAGCCATCGTAGGACACATGTAAGGCTAGTACATGCATTATAATACAAACCAGTTCAAAATGCAGCACACTCACACACAACAACCACAGCGTTAGCAAGCTATCAGACACAGTAGCAGGAGCAGCAGGAGTAGCAGGAGTAGCAGTTGGAGTACGAGCAGCAGTCCAAAGTAGCCACCATCCGCAGCAAGCTGTGTCTCCACCCAGGTTTGATCGGTGATGGGGGTATCGATCCCGCTCCTCAGGTCTAAGCCCTGCGCTCAACCTTTGAGCTTCGTCACCATATATGGGGGCTGGCGAGCCACGGACGGAGCCTGGACCGGAGACCTGAAGGGTAAGGCCCCCAAAAGGAGACTGAGAACACGTGGCTCTCTGTCGGCAGCGAGGGTGGCTGCTGTTTGCATGTCTGGCAGTCCAATCGTGGCACAGATCGGTTGGCTAATTATCGACTAATAGGCGTGTGCCACACGTGGCTGGTTGTGAGTGCAGTCAGCTGAAAACACCCTCCTAATAGTGGACTCCGCCACGAAAAGTGGGCCGTCATTGTTCGATTTATTCGGTTCCGAGCACATCGCTCGTGGTGCATTTGCAGGTACTTTTACTCAAAATTAGATTTTTGCAATTTTTGAAGCCCAGAGAGCGTTTCAGAGCCCCTCACTTGCCCTATGAAAAGCGACTAATAGGCCGGATTATCGCTTGCACATTTCATTTACTATTATTTGCTGGCTGCATGCTTTGTTTTGAAAACCTCTAGTATCCATTATTGAACCGGTTCGATACTAATTTGGCTGCTCTGTCTTTTTGCCCTTTCCTAGTTGACGGAGCTTGTCGGAATTGGCCAGATTGTCCGAACCGTTGTGATATGGAGGGTATTGGTCTGTCAGTGCATGTACTCGCCTTTTTATGCTAAAATTCGGATCTGTATTAATTCCTATGATCGCAACTTCTGTCCCGTCCACAGGCATCTTGCGCACGTAGACTGTTGGACGATGGGACATTTAATGACCGAAGTCAAGAACACCACCATTTCTAATGAAACAGCCCACATTTCCGCGACGAGGGCTTTCTTAAGAACTACAAGCCCCTACTGACAGAGCTGTACAAGAGATTAATCGGAGTCTAGTAATCGCAGATAATCTCCATAGACACACCAAAGCACGATATGATGCAATGTAAGAAGGGCTCTGATAGTGACCCAGTGGAGAAAATCGTCGCAGGTTGGTAGATGGCGTCTTGACAGAGCAGCCCAAAGTGTTCCAGATAATGATGGGTTATCTGGAGACCCTCCCGCCCCCTCCTACTAGCGCAGAAAAGCTTGACTAGATGCACTGCACGATTCGTCTATACGTGGCGGACGAACTCCAGTCCGACCCAATCTATACAGTGCCTAGAAAAATTCAAGGTGATGACACTAAGGTCGCTAAGCAGGCTCGCCATGAGTATGTCTCTTGCTGCACAAGCCTATCGAGATCCTCGTGGAAGGTCGGATAGCGAGGAAGTGCTAAAGTCCAAGAAAAGCGGAAGTTAACTTGCATCTCAGTGGTGGTGTAAAGGGGTGTCAAATTGCTGGGCAGATTGATTTGATACTTATCTCCACCCGGATAATCAAAATGATACCAACATTCGCCAGGTCCAAATGTTTGAATTTGTTCCATGGCCGATCTCTATGAGTGACACAAAAGTGCGTTTTTGAAGGCATTATATAAGGAATTATATAGCTTAATCGGAGGGCACCACTCGATTTTACCCCTAATTCGGCGTTAAAACAAATATCGGATTTTCATTTTGGCTGGGCAATATTTTTTGGACAACCATAACTTCATCGGTTCTCCATTCCAGAAACCCACAAGGTCTCAAAATGAAGAGAGGGGTTTCTCTTTCCAATGGTGTGCCTATTCGCCGCCGTATTTAAAACCATCACAAAATACAAAAAGTCAACTTTTGACCCCCATAGGGAGAATCAAATATTTTTGTTCTCCTTTTTAGGGGACACCAGGTTAGTTAAAAAATAACTCACCTCATTAGGTGAAATGACACATGTGCGATACAATCGTTTAACTCTCGGGATTTCCTCAATTATTTAATGCGTAACAAGTGGTTCGAGCTGTCGTGATCGCCGTTTGGCGTTTGCTGCTGGGGACTTGAGTGGACTCGCACCAGATGTGGTCACGTCCGAGGAATTGTTAGGATAACCACCATTGCTTGTCATGCGTCGATGGTTCGGACTGCTAAGGTTGCTGGCCGCAGCATTCTGACGGGCCTGTGTAAGTCGACGACAGTCCACCCGCAGTGCTACTGCGTCCATGGCCTTCAGTTGACCCCTCTGGGACTGTTTCAGGACGAAGTTTAGGCAACTCGTCACCACTGGACGAGGAAGCGAGCGAGGTGGCGTTGGAACTGCTTAATAGTGTAGGCGACAGGGCACGCCGGCCGACGAGCTCAAACTCAACATTCACACGCACTTTCTCCGGCTTTGGGTCACTCAAAGATTGGAACCAGCCCAACACTGCGTCAGTACTGCAAGTTCGCGGTGGTGCCAGAGCAGAAATGAGTGTCGATCGTGGCGCCTTTTCGGAGACAGATGAGTTCAGGTCCAAAAGCTTCCCAGTTGCCTTGTTGTGCTGTACGATTGACCCTTTTCGTCGAGAAGCACTCTCGTCATCACTTGCGTCCGAGTACGAATCCCGCCGTGGTCTTCTTCTTGAAGACCTGGTGATACTGAACCAAGGGCCAGCTCGCTGTCGACACGAGTTGCCGTCGCCCCACTGCTGTGACTCTCGATCTCGGGCCAAGAGGACAAGTCTTTAATGAGCACTTTACCCCAATCCGGTGCCGAACCACGCTGTTCTACCGCTCGATTTGAGGTTCGCAGTAGTGTTACTGGTTCAGTTACTGCTGGGGAGGCCGCACGACCACGTACAGGTTCGTAGACACGCTTACAAGCAAATCGTGGTGGTGGGAGTCTGCCAGTGTTGCAATCGCAGCCACAATGCCCTCTTGCACAACCTTGTCCAAGTGTGGCTCATCCCAGTCTGTGTTGCTCACCGTTGCCGCACCAGAGTCGGAACCAGCTTGCTGTGAAGGAAGTTGTGGCGGTGATTGTGTAGATAGAGCTTGCAGTGCTAACGCACACACGTGCCGCTTAAAGGCTGTGATGGCACTTGTACCGAGACGTAGGAGCACTTTAACACCATCGTTCTTGATGAGCTGCCGTTTGCTGCGGCGCAACCGCGCCAAATTGTACAGTGATACCACCACATGCTCACGTGTCTGTGGGCTGGTGGACTGCGACAGCGCTAGGACGATAGGAACTAAGGCTGGCTGCGAAGTAAGTCTCTGGCTACGAACGTCCTCGGCTTTGCTTGTAGTAACGTGGAGACCATCAGAGGCATTGCCAGTAAAATTACCATCGTGGGCCGAGTGTGTCACAGAAGGTGGAGACTCCTGTCGCGACAAATTGCGGATAACCATCATGCAATGTAGGGCGAAAGTCTCGCCACGAATCCCAATAAGACCCTTGAAGGGCGCCCGGGCATCGCCAGCGTTAGTGGTACACAACAAAGCGAGCGCATCCAATGCGCCGTCGCGAAGCATGCCATCATGGCACCGTGGGTTTACTGAAAGACTGCTTAGAGGGTAGCAATATTGATGCAAGCTGTGTTCTCCTCGGTCGTCGTCGTCGAACCGTCCATAGCACCCTTTGCAATTGCTACTAGTGCACGCACAATGCCGTCCTTCACAAGTTGCTCTTCATATGACACACCACCATCATCTCTAGATGACCCGACGTTGAGTTTGGCTAGCGAGCACACCATATCCGTGGCCACTCGCAACGTTGCGGCTTCGGATGCCATCGCTGGACTTGTGAGGAGTCCTGCCAAAGTAGGAAGTCCATTGCAAGCGATGAACTTGCGCTGATTCGTTTCAAGCGAAAAGAGGTTACGAAGAGTGAATACGCACGCGCAGTTCGACTCGACGCAGATGGGTGGCGAGGCTCAGATGACGACGGAATATTTCCATTCCCAGGAGTAGTTGCTTCAGTTTTCGTCTTCACACCCTTCATAACGTCGTTAATGACGCTTACAACACCAGAGGCGACATCATTTGTCATAACCTGCACAGCCACCGGCGATACACTAAGGTTTGCCAAGGTCTTGGCTGCGTACTTGCGCACATCTCGGCTCTCTGATTTGAGCTGCGCCACCAAAATCCCAAGCACCTGGCTCTCGTCCTGCACCAGCAGCTCTGCAACGCGAGTTTCTCCAGCACAAGAGAGGTTATACAGCACGTTAGCTACGTACAGCTTCATCTCTGGATCGCGCACTTTTGCGAGGCTTTTAAGAACACCCAGGGCTCCCTCTTGAATCATTTGTAGTTCTACATGCGTGGCAGTAATAACGGGTTTAGTGACAGTCGTGTTGCTTTCAAAGTCCTCGTCGTCATCATATTCATCATCACTGGTAGTGGTGCTGAGGATGCATGAAGCACTTGACAGGTTGCTGAAGATGCCAACCATGAGCCGCTTCATTGTCTTGTTCAAGTCAGCTTGATACATCTTAGCTAGAACCCGCACAAGCTCCATCTCAAGCAGTTGCGCTGTTTTCTTGCGGTCCAGTGAAATATTATACAATGCACGCAGTGCTAAATCGCGAATAGAGTCACTCTCAAGCCGCGCAAGTTTAAGCAACGCGTACAATACGCCATCACGCATGAGCTGATCGCGTGCATCTTCATGAGTCAGTAGATTGAAGAGAGCCTTGGCACAGATACCCTTGGTCTGGGAACTATTCACACGCAACAGTGTAATGACAATGAAGTCCTCGACAGTCGCGTCACGCCATACACGCGGCAGTGGCTTGCCTTTGGTTGAAGCTGCCCGTTCGGCCGCCAGGTTACATAATGCAATAGCTGCACAAACCTGTGCTTCGTGTATACCAGTGCGCATGACCATGTTGAGCGCGGGTGGGATGTCAACATGCTCTGCCAGAAGTCTGGCGCCATGTGGCACTGCAAGCGCTACTTTGGCAATCGTAAGTGCACTTCGCCGTGCTGTGCGCTGCTGCAGAAGCGCTGCTGATTTAGACAGCCGTGAATTCTTCGCTGCTGATTGAGTAGCCAGCAACAACAGACACGCAAAGAACGCCGGGGCATCTACAGGAATAGGAGCAGGACCATTGCCTCCATCTGCCACCACACTTCCACAGCAAAGTTCGTGCATCTTGAAGATAATCTGAGAGGCAGCATACTGTGACTTGATGACATTTCGGTCAGTGAGCGCGTCACGTGGCCGCTGATCAGCAGCAGATACGATCAAAAAGTGCTGGATAGCCTCCAGAACGCCATCGTCGAAAAGTGTGCGATGTCTAGCGGTGTGCGATGCAAGATGCGCCAGAGTTGTCAAACAGTCTAACCAGAGCGCGTAAATCGTAGCTGGAGCCTCAGCTGTGCTAGGCTTCTGTAAAACGCGTACGAGAAGCCCCACCGCACCCTCGTAATACAGTAACTCGTGATTCTCCGACCGAGACGACAGGTGATTAAAGAAGCTAATGCAAATGCCACAGAGCTCAGCATTTGCCAAGTTCTTGGATGCAAATGCCAGCATTGTTGGGATGGCACCGGCTTGGTCATTACCCTTAGTGCTCTTCTGAGAAGCCTCGGCAAGCCGTGTCTTCATGCCTGGATCCTTGGCGAGGCCAAGCATTGCATACACACAAGCCTTCTGGATCTCACGACTACTGTTGCTATCACCGGAAGCAGTTGTTGCTTCGTTTCGGACAAGATCCAGGAACGCAGGAACGACACCTGCATTGACTAGTGCCTGGAAGTTCGCGGGGTGAAGTAGCAGGTTACTCAGCGCTGTCACGCAGTCCAGCTTCAGCAGTAAAGCACCCATCCGGTTGTCCTCCTGCCCATCAACAATCCCTTCATTTTGCTGGTTTCCAGCAACGACCGGCACTTCAGGGGCATTCAACAGGCGGAGGAAAATGGGTACTGCACCATCCTCCACGAGGGTTGGGCGACAGCGATCGTCCAATGCCAAATTTGCGAGTGCTACTACAACAAACTTCTCGGTTTCGGGATCTAAGGTCATGCTCTGTAGAGGCACTGAATAATTGCTGGCAGGCTGATCCTCATCGCTCCACTCATCGCCTGTGTCATTCTGTCGAATAATGCTTAGCAGCCTCGGAATGAAGCCGGCATTGCGAATGCGGACGTGAAGCTTCGGGTTACAGCAGAGCATGGCTATAGCGTTAACACAATTCTTTCGAATTGTGCAAAGGAGAGAGGGTACATGTGCCTCTCCCTCTCCACCTCCATCCACATTGTTCTTGACAGGCATCTTCATTTGCCGAAGCTCGGCACCAACACTATCAAGAATGTCTGATAAAATGCTTGGCGCACTGTTCTTCGACAACGATTCCTGGTTAGTCTTGACTGCCGCGAGGTTGCAAAGTGTGCACGTGATCGATTCCAAAAGGGTAAGCTGCATTGGCTGCATTGCCACGGAAGTCAGCACACCGAGTGCACTTACTGCTCCTTCTTCCACAACTACGCCTCGTGTCGTGGGAAGGATGGAGAGATTCAACAAAGCCTGCGCACAGATTTCGTGGATCGCAGTGTCTCCATGCTTTGCTAACATGACGATCGTATTCAGCAATGCATCACACGTGACAGCACGGGGCACATCAGACAGGTTAACAAGAGCCAACACGCAAAACAGCTTTACATCATTCGGAGCAGCTAGGGGCGACGCCACCGTCGTAGTCACTGTTGCCATCACCTGCGAGAGAGCAGCCACCACGCCTTCATGTACCATGGCAAAATGATGCGCATCATCGATGGTAAAACGGAGTAGAGCGCGAGCGCATAGAGCCTTGACTGTTGCGTGGGGTGTATGCATTAGATCCAACAAGGCTGCTACAACGTTGTCGTCCATCATTTTGACGTACAACTCCCTGGTTGATTGTGGAGGTGCCATGGTCAGCAGCGACGAGGACGAGGACGATTGAGCGTGAGATTTCTTTACAGGGGTAGCCACAGGTGTGAGCGGTACAGGGATGTAATGGGTGAGGTTGAGGATAGTTGCAGCAGCATACAGGCGGATAGCTGGGTCATCCTGTTTCAGAACATTCGAGAGAGTGACAAGTGCTCCCTCGCGAAGTAGCTGTGCCTCGTAGCCCTTGTGGCACGAAATACTGTAAAGACCCTCCACAGACTTGAGCTTCGTTTCCTTGGTCAAGTGCGATGTATTAACGGCGCCGGAGAGAGCAAACGCAGCTGTTGATGCACTTCCAAAGGCTGGTATTTGATGAATCATTGAATTCTTCTCACTCTCCTTCGCATTCGCCACCGCGTTTCAGTGCCTCCGGCAGAGCCAACACCACCCTTATTTTTGCTACTAGAATCGGGAGTCGTAAGTAGAAGGCGGTTTAATGGCGTTGGTGCCGACGCTGAAGTAGTTAAAATGTCGTGGCAGGGATTATGGCTTTCGGACTGGAAATGAGACCTGTCGATGCGTGACAAGTAGATTAAACCCTCATCATAGTCACCTCGCTGGTAGAACAGGTCTCCACCGAAATTCTTCCTTTTATCAGAGGCCACAGTTTGCTCTCGGTCATTTTCGCCGCCGTCCTGACCTTCTCCGCCCCCTACGTTAGTGTTTGTGCCAAAGAATGTGGTCAAGTCGCGTAGCTTTCCTGGACTTCCATCGTCAGCTCCATTCAATGACTTGCGATACTTATCTTGAGCCTCCTGCCGTCGTTTTTGTTAGCTGCCTCGCTCTTGATGTGCTGTAACAACGCACACACGAGGTCATCTTTGTCCGGGTGATCACGCCAAAAACCGCGTTGTCGATGGAGTTTCCAGTGTTTGACGAGCTCTTTTAGTTCTTCTAGACGAATGGGCGAGTTGTGCGGATCACGGTTGCGTGGAAAGAGGTTGTACTTGATGAGGTACACTCGCAGCCCGTCGATCTCCTGGTCGCGCCGCAGCGCAGCCAACCGCTGCTCCATGCTCACAGCGCATTTCGGCGGATTAATTGCCATGACCTCCTTTTTCGCTGAGGCAGTCTGGGCTGCAGCGAGCTTGACAAAGGTGACCTATTCCAGGACTGATGGAGCCGTTGGGGTTTTACGAAATGGGAATGTGCAGGACATGCAGGCTCTTGTAAGTGAATTCACTATACAATTGATGACACATCGGCTGCTACCTTGGACTCCTCCATTCCTTACTCTGTCCTTAGCATCATCATCAACGCCAGATATATAGCACCGCAAATATTTTTCATAATGGCATTGCGGTGATCTAGTTAGGTTTGCTTACGCCTTGCAGTTTTTCTTCCGATCTTTGGGCGATGGCGTTAGATCCACGACGTAGAAGAGCTTCTCAGACATGTGATACGATCGCTTGTCACCGTCGTCGTACGCAACAAAATGCTCGTACGTGTCCTCGTTGAATTGCTGAACGGTGCCCTCGTACCACTTATCTTTCGCCCACTTCACGCGGACACGTTTGCCCACAAGGCGCTGCGGATTGTCGTCGCTGTCGTAGAAGGTCTCAACTGCGGCTTCAGGATCGAGGATGCTGCGGATACGTGGCAGCAGTTTCGAAATCGAGCGGTCGATTGCCTTAATGAGCCCGGAGCTGGTTACGCTCACATTCACCCATGACGACGTGCTGTTAGGCTTCACTAAGACTGTCTTGCGCTGCTGCAAATACCCTTCTGCCCCGCGGTGTGCTAGTAGCCACTTCTCCATCCACACACAGCTCATGCGATTGTCTCGTAGCCACCTCGTCACCGCGCTGTGGCGCTTAGCAAGCCTTGCGAGCATGTCCAGAGATGTTTCGGTGGCCTTATAGAATTTTTGTTGTGATGCCATTACAGCGATCAGCTTGGTTAGGCCATCTGCAAGCCGTTCTTCAGCTAGCGAGTCTCGCATCTTCAGCAACGAATTTAGCGTACGGAAGTATGGCTTGACGTCATGGTGATCTTCCACTTCTATACCATGCATAATCTTTTTCATGAATGCTGACGTGACACACCGACTTTCCCAGCATAAGTGACTGACAATTTGCTCTAATGGCTTCGTCTCCTTTGTGTAGTGGTTTGCACGCTGTGTGAGCAAAGTGATAAACCGCTCGTTGAGTAGAACATCATGATCTGTTGGTGTAAGATCCACATGATCATGTACCATGTTGGACGGAAGCATCAACGGATGTTCAGCATCTGCTGCGACGTCCATCGCAGGTGGCAAACTGCAGCGAATTAACACTGAAATAAGCTTGAGTACTGTGACACTAAGGTCAATGCGCTTGAGAATCTGCTTTGACTTGTGCTTTTTAGCTGGAGCTGAAGCAGTGGTTGGGTTTGTCCAAGGCCCGTGAGGAGTGCAACAATCGCACCAACCACACTGTTCACTACAAGGAAAGACCCTTCGTTACGCCCTGTCTGTACAAAGTCGTACATCGTGAGGAAGTACTGGCGATGGTGTTGAACAGGAACTGATAGCAGCGCTGGCATGAGCTGGATTACGAAGAACATAAACTCAAAGGATGCGGGTAGCTGCTTATTGGCCTCGTGATCTTCGGATAGCGTCTGAGGAACAGCCTCCGCCTCCTCTTCAAATTCAGTGTTTGATGTTGTTGCAATAGCCTCCGAAAGCACGTTCGCCATCAATTCGCGCACTTCGCGGTGCTCATTGAATACCAACAGTTCCAAAAGCAACGACTCGTTTGCTTCCATCGTCGATAAGAACCAGCGGCAGCCACCAACATCAGAGTGATAGAGTGCCTGCAACACGAGACGCCACTCTAAAACCTTGCTCACATCGCCGCCTTGCCACAGAGTGCCGAATACAAATTTGGTCGCCACTTGCAAGGCTTCGAACTGCACTTCGACCGGTTCAAAACGCGGAAGCACAGCCATACTTGCGGCACTTTCTAGCCCCACCAGACAAGAGCGTAGGAGGCTGTATGTAAATTTCAGGCATCGTGTGTCGTACAGATACCTTTTCCGCCAGAACAAACGGTTCTCCATCGCGATAAGCTGCCGGATTGGCTCTGGTGCGATTACCTGCGCTAAATTGCGCAAATGTGCCAACCGGGCCGACGCTCTTCGCTTCAGCCTCAAGCAAAATGCTGCCACAAGCACCACACAACGAAAGCTGATACATGTAGCATCTTCTTTAGCGACTACTTGCAGTTCAGGAGACACTCGGGCGTAAAACAACATGAAGCTGCTGCGGTTTTTCATCTTTGTTGGTTGGGTAGAGCTCTCTTCCGATGATAGTGACCCATGACGATCATGTGCCGCGTCTTCGCCGCCGAAACACTCCTCTGGAATTTGAGCAGAGTCAAATGGGGTTACTAGTGTATCGTTAAATTCGTACCATTGGTTTTTGTCTTGCACTTGTTGATCGCGGAGAAATGAGTAGTAGTGTCCCGAATGAGCGGTACCAAGATGTACAACAGTCCCCACCAGCTCATATTGAGAATACTCTGGAGCTGTCGTTCTCCGTCATCCACACTATCGGAAGACATGCTGAGGCGGACATCATGGTTGTCAGCTGCGTCCTCTGATGGTGGTGCAGCTCGTTTTCTCTTTTCTTGCTGGCCTTCTTTCGTATACGGATACATGTCCAACTCGGTAGGAAAATCGAACCGATCATGCAGTTTGATTTGTTGCATCCTCTCAAAGTCGAACTCGAAACGCTTCAGGTGAATAATTAAGTACGCGGGCAGCTTCGAAATAGATATTCGCTTGTGCGTGTCGAGAGTTACCTTCTCCTCATCCTCGCCATCATTCCCTGTCTCACTCCTTTTTCGTTGCCAATGCTTTTCTCCCAAGTGTAGCTGACCTTTTCGCCTTCCACCCAACCATCTAGCGACTCCTTCAAGTTCTTCCGATCGCGAACGGGTACGGAAATGAAATGGAAAGGCTCAAAGCGTTCGCTGTAGCGATCTCCCTCCGCAACGAGCTCATTGCTAAATTCCCCGCCAAAGAATGTGTTCAAGATATTCTCATCACTTGTATAGTGATCCGCACTTCCGCCACTAATGCCATTCATTTCCGACTCGATTTGCTGGAAGAAAGACGTCAGAAATTCACTGGCATCTTGTTGTACGTTCACATCAACGGTTTCACCATCCCAAGTCTTCATTGCACGTGTGAATGAACGGGGATTGTAGTAGGGCTTAGCGCTTCCCTCAAGATGAGCAAACAAAGACTGGAGCTCATATGTCAGGCTTTTTGCTTCAGAATGGTCGTTGCCACTCGAACTCCCATCAGATTGAAGTCGCAAAACCTGTCGGCGGAAACGTGGCATCATGAAGAAGCTCTGAATAGTCGAGTTCAAATAGCAAGTGCAACCGAGGTTCTTTAGACCCACGTACTTCCCTCGCTGCAACAGTTGGTCTTTTGCCAATTTTGAACCCTTCCGTTTGGACGTTGATGTAGTTGAAGTTGCCACGACGGGTTTTGGAGGACGCTCAGGGAATGCTGATTCGCCATTTGGGTCAACAGAAATCGAAGACCATTAACGTTGTCGATCGATAATTCCGCCAATAGATCAAAAGCAACCCCTCGACAAGAATCACTGCGGCACTTGGGTTGTTGAAGATAATACTGCGATGACGAAGAGGATTGCTGTGGATCAACGTTATGTCCTCCATCTTGAGACCCTTCGTTCCTCTTGTTGTTTGGCGTGGCAAAAGACATTTGTGGAAAAGCTCGTTCATGACCCCTTCTTGTTCATGAAGAGTTGATGCCACAACCTCGCGCAAGCTACGACCATCGCACGGGACATCAAGGAAGCCGTCCGCTAAGACAGCAGGAATTCGCTTTATGATGGCAAGTAGCGTCGACAGTTGTCCCTCCAGGAGCACATCTGGAGCGGGTAAGACAATGTGGTTGCCTGGTGTTGGAAGAGCTGCAAACCACCGTTTATTTCCACCAACGGTGCTTTTCCGAGCAGAGAGGTGTTGGACCAGTATCTGTACCATGGGCATCGTCCTTCATCTCAAAGGCTTTAATCCGGCAGCAGAGGGTTTGACAAGATGGTAGTATCGCAAAGTTATTCAGATCCTCTGCACTGGTCACCAGTAGCATGAATACGTTGTAGTACTCTTCGTCATGTACTGGTCCGGTATATTCCCCAAAACTCGGAGGAAATAGTTACAGCACGCCACGCGATCCTCTTGCAGCTTGTTTTTAGTAGTTGCCAGGGCAGCAATTGCATCGGCAGCTTCCAGTCGAACAGGCTTAAAGCGGCACTCAACCAAACAGCTCAAGAATATCTGACCGTGACCCGGAAAGCTTTCCAGAAGATCCAGTGCACCCTGATTTGCCACTAAGCTACACGTTGCAATGCACGAGAGCAGTCGGGTCATCAAGTAAGCGTCGCTCGGAATACCATCAACATTATCAGGGTCATCGAGTTGCGGACGTGCGTACGCTGTCAAACATAGAGGCAATGAGGAATCTGGGCGACGCTTCTCGTCTCTCAATGGGTCTTGTGACTGCGATGACACTCGTGCTGGACCGCTTTCAGCAAGCACAGTAGCTTCTTTCTCAATAGATTGTAGACTTATTAGGGTTTCTAAAAGCTGGTGAATCAGCTTTTGTGGGTTTCCTTCTAGCGTCTCTCCACTCTCTTCAGCCAACTTAGATTCCACCAGTATAAAATGGCGAAGAAGTTTGAGTAACTTGGACAGACACATCACTGAAAGTGCTCCCTGGCCAAGCAATTGGCGCGGATTGGATGATAAAACGAACTTCACGAGTTGCACTTGTCCACCAAGTTTCAAAAGATGTGCTCAAGTATTCACTGTGCCAATCAAACCGTCGACCCCGGCCAAGCTCGCACGCTCCCTGTCGTGATTTTCATCCTCCTCAGCTTCATCATTCAGATGATGTCCATCACCACAGAGTGCAAACTTTTCCACCAACTCAAGTTGATATAACAACTTTGGAGGGCATGTGGCATCTAGTAATGTGTCCCACTTAAACGAACTCGGAGCCTTTCGAATGGATCCATCGATAGCAAGCACGCTATTTAGTGTACGCATTTGCTTTTCCATGTCTTCGTCTGTAGTGAGCAATTTCAACACCTTCCAGGCCTCTTCAGCGATTCCGTCATTGTACGACAGCAGCTCAAATAGCAGTCGTAGCCAGGTCTCATTCCTGACACCTCTGACTTAATCGCGTGCCAGTCACTCTCCGTGCTACTGCTATTGCCAGTACTTACCCCGGCAGTTGCAGTTCCAACTGTTCCGTGAAAGTCCAAGATGCTGCGATTGACATGCCCACTCGTGTCACTCTCTACCTTCGACAGCAGTATTGCTTCAACGTAGTTGGCTGGCTTGACAGACTTGTGAGAAGACGTTGGAGCTGTTTGTGCCTTAGATACCCTTCCGGATGATGAGTGGTGCGCAGATTGGCTGCCGAAAACGCGCGCCTTATCCAGCGTGAACTTTCCGTGACCTTGTGCTGTTAGCTTAGTCTTGAACGAGTTAACAATGCGAACTCTGTCGGCTGGGTGGCCAGTATCCTTCGATATGCGGTCACGTAGCTCTGACACCAAAGAAGTCCGCCTCAAGTGGTAGCGAAAGGTGCTGCAACTCGACCATCTTGCGTTCGAACGTAAACCGTAAGCTCTTCTGGACCATCAAACGTCCCAGACACACCAGCGCTATCTGGCGTCTGCACGACCGATTGATGTAGAAAAGTATTCAGCAGCACCAGCAGCCGAAGTACTTCTCGCGTGTTTGACGCATCAATCGTGCCCTTCATCTTTTCGTTTAGTCGCCAGAGCACATTTCCACAAAGTCAGACCATACTTCGCGACGCACTAGCTTTGATCCGACGTGAAGCCGGAGGTAGATCAGGTAGTTGATAGCTTGCTGACTTACAACATCATTCTCTGCTCGCAGTGCCACGTCATATAATGCCTCCAGACCTTGCAAGTCCATTGCTTCCACTACGAAAAAGCTATCGCCATCTTTGCCACCAGAAACCCCATTTCTCAGGGGTGCACTCCCGACAGCTGTAGTACAGGAAAGCCGTCTACTGCTCGTGTTGACGAACCGAAACAGTCGCTCCAATGCCCCAAATGACTCCTTGCTTATCGTTTTCATATCCAAACGGATTCGCGTAAAGCCCCCTCGGACACCTTTAGCCCAATCAAGGATTGGAAAATTTCACCTACCAGCTTCGGTAAAGCCTGTGTGGCCAGAATACGCTCGATGAACGAAGTTATTGGGATCGGGATGACCGTCGTAAACCACGCAAAGAACACCTCCCGTTCTTCCATTGTACTTTCAGAGTCGTTAAAACAACCCCACAGATGACAAACAGCGTCATAAGGCAGCTTTAGATCGGACTTCGTCACAATGTATCCTAGAAATGACAAGCGCTTCTGGATAACAACTAGGTGGGTAGCGGATGTCCGACTCTTGGAATGGACTGAGCAACGCAATCCTTGATTGCTGCAACAACCACTGACACAATGTTATGTGCACTATTCAGCTCTTTCAACAGTTCATTAGCTGATGTAGGAGGCTGAGAATTTGATCTCGTCAACGATAATGTTGAAGCCGCCAACGAAGACGAACCCCACCGTAGCCATCCACGATCTGCTGAATCAAACTCATTGACGTCTCCACCAATGTACTAGTCTTGATGTTCTCCGCACACTTCCGCAGATAGTCGCTTAGCAATTGTTGTTGCTCCTTTCCCGATGCTGACGATGATGATCCGGCTGAAATCCACAGCTTTTGCACGTGGTTCAGTGATTCAGCTAGCGCCGATTCTACTTCAGAGCGCATTGATCCACGCAAACCGCCATTCGTTTCATTCCCGTTCAGTGCATCACTTTGCAGGATTGCATTCCAATAAAGAGTACAGCATAAGTTTACCACTTTGTTAAGGACTTCCACATCTTTTGAGCACTTGCACTGAGCTTGCTTCTTGATCCAGATGCGGCACTTACAAGTGATGAAAGAGACATCTTGAAACCAGTCGTCTCTGATTCCACCACAAGTTTCGAGGCAATCGCGATGATTCGCTTGATGAAGTTCACGATAAGCTCGTCATAGTCACATAACGGAACTTGCGTTAACAGCATTACAACTACATCCATCAAGTCTGCAGATAGTACGTTGCAGAGCGATATCAAAATATCGAAGACAGCCTTCCTGCCTGACTGCAGCTGATTCAGTGCCATTTTCCACATTAACACAATATGCTGCTCCGTTAATAGACCGTGCGCTGCCACGCATCCGAACAGTTTTTTAGCGCTTAAGAATCTCCAAATGGGTGCCTTCTTGAAGAGTACTTTGCGCAGCTTTCCCGATCGCCGAGGATCACTTCCAAGATGTCGGATGCCGCGAGCCACTCCACGATGTATTTCGTACGCAGCCACTTCGTCACGGACTGGTTTCCAGAAGCTGAATTTTTGAAGATGATGCACTACTAGCATTTAATGACGTCGTCGTACTGACCGACGACGACGAACTGCGCCGCAAATTCAAACTCGCTTTTCTTTGAAGTGCATCCTTCCGCTGAGCCATCGAGATCAAATCGTTGATTCGCGATATACCAAGCAAACGCTGAGCTAAGTAAGGACAGCAAATAAATTTCTTCGAGAGATCCAAATGAAAAATCTCGATAGCCTCGGCAAATTCCACGTCGCACGATGTGTTGGAGTTTTCCATGCTAGTCAATTCGTCAACATCTGATTCCATATTGCTACCACCAAGCAGTAAGCCGTCTCGACAAAGCAGGTCCAATACACCAACAATTTGATCAATGAGCCCGTCGTCATCCTTAAGTTCACCCCCACTCATACGCCGCAGCCGTGAGAACGTAGCGTTCAGAAAGTCCCTAAAGAAGTCTTCAACTTGGATATCTGTAGCTTGACGGTGCCGGGTCGACGACGAACTTCGGCGTCGCTTTTGCTGAGCCAGGCAGGGTTTCGCTTCATTGAGAACTAGGCAGTATAGAATAATCTCACTCAACTTAACATCCGTATCGGCAAGTCGCTGAAGGATCACACGAAAGCCGCCTGCTTGCACAAACAAGTCCACATTGTCAATGAAGTAGAAAGACCGACATGGGTGGCGGGTTGGGATGGTTGCCAGCGCGTCTGGGCTCACTAAGTACGATGTGTACACTAGCCGCTGATACTTCGCTGCCGTGTAGCTTCCGGGATACTTGACATAGAAGAACATACACGAGCTGTGTCCATTGAGGATTATCCGTAGTAATGAGAGCATGTACACCAGCACACTGTCAGCGTCCTTACCAAGCATGCATGCAACGATGTTTTTCAGCACGTGCTGGTGGAACTTGTTCATCTCTTCCGCGAGATCGTTCGATAGAAAGGTGCACAAGAGCGACCTCTCAATGAACGGAATCAGCAAGCGTGGTAAATACGTCGCCTGCTTCTCGCGATCGTAAAAGTACTTGTCGAACTGTTCACGCGCCTGTTGCAGATCCTTCATGCCAGCATTCCACATACTCCCTTGTTTGCGTGGAAGAGGATACGCTGGCGACATATACACGTTCGTGTGTGTCCCAAGCTTCGCCACGCGATTCCGACAGGTCGCACGAGACAGAAATTCATCTCGTCCTTTCCTCCACGTGGGGATATGCACTCGGATCTCCGTCGGCGACTGCTGCAAGATCTGTGCCACACTCCACTTGTTGGACGACAGATCTTTCACGTCGATCCAATTGCCAGCTTTTGGTTCAAGATGGACCATTTAGATCCACTAAAGTCTTCACTTCCCAGTCGACGGAAACACAAATATGTCTGTAATGCTGTAAAATAAATTAAAAAATAAACAAAAACTGTCAGTCACTTCCCTATCCAATAGTAGATAAAACACGTTGCAAAACGTACTGGTGCCATTCTCGCAGCTGCTGATTAGAGGCTCCTTTAGGAACTCAAAGCCCTCAGGGACGTCGTTCACGTCCCTCACGACTCGAATCTCCTTGAGAGGCAATTTCTGCGTCGCTTGAGTGGTCGGAGACGGCGGCGACTTGAATTGTGTCGTCTGGTACCATAGAAAAGTCCTTTCGTGCGATCCACCGATTTGTCCAGTTTAATCCACGCTTCGTCGCCCACTGGTGGTTGCTCTCCCTCGATACAGAGCTCTGTGATGGCGCTGGAAGCCTCGGGCGGAGCCTCCTGGCGCGCCGTCCGCTGTGAGTTTGTACCAAAGATACGTGTGGGGAGAGACCTCGGCGGCCGCGCCCTCGGCGGTGGTGACGCGGTGGAACCCTCCAGCGGCCAACGCGTTGCCGTACGTGACCTCGAGCCCTCCGATGTACTCGAAGTGCATTGCCGTCTGTCGGTGGGGGTGCGATTTTCTCTGCTTTTGGGAGAAGTTCAATAGAATATTTCATGAAAAGATGACAACATATTCGAGTAATTTACATAGAAAACACAAAGATGCGCTCAAGTAGATCCAGAATTAACCTTGCAATTAAATACTGCTCTTTCTCACTCAGCCATCTCGAATGACAAAACAAAACAAGAAAAACAAGCAAAAGTGAAACATCTAACTTTCGATATTGAAATGACATGAACACGAACACGAACACTAGATACTAGATACTAGAGGCTGCACTACAACTGACACGGCAACACAGTAAAGACCGATGAAACACTCACGCTTAAGCGTACGTGATGCTGCTGGTGGAGTACTTGCAGAGCGATCCTGACGGGCCGGCGCCCACCTCCTTGGCTCGCCCGAAGTGGAGCCCTGCGACCACGCGCACACTTCCACCTTCTTTCCCGCGATCTTGATGTTCTCGATCGTAGCCTGGTCGCCCCAGTTCTTGTTCACCGTCACAAGGCTCTTCTTGCCGTTCACGGCGTACGTTCTTGACGCTCACACTGCGCGACTTGCCGCCGCATGTGCCGCACGACCGGTAGAGTTTTCCGAAGTCCTCGGCGTAGAAGCCCTCGATGGACACCAAGCCAGACCGTTGTGCTGCACCACCTTGTCCGCGGCACCCGTGCGCCACCGCCGATCACCTTGGATACGCTGCTGGCCGAGCCGCCCTTGATGCTCAGCGCGTCCTCGCACACGTCGTCCCACCACACGTTCTGGATCGTGCAGCCACTCTGCTCGCAATGCACGCCCTCCATCTGATTCTTGCCGATGATCACATTCTTGAGGGTGCCACCGGCCTCCACCAGGAACACGGCCGTGTCCTTGCCGCTCTCCTTCTGCTCGCCGCACTTGACGTTCGAGCGCTCGTATGTCTTCATGCCGCCGTCGAACACCGTGCCCTTCTTGACGACGTACGGCGAGGAGTAGGCGACTGTACCCTTGCTGGAGGGCCACGATCCGTCTGGCATGGCGGCCGCCTCGGAACGCATGGATGCAGCGGAGGTGACGGTACTGGTGGCGACGAGCGCGATGGCGACTACGGAGAAGGCGTTGACCATGGTTGGTAAGTAGATGTGATTGAGTAGTCGGTAGATTTGGTTGGTTGGTTGGTTACTGCGAAGAGAGCAAATTGAATAATGAGTATGGACTGCAGGAGTGTTGAGAGTGCGACGGGCGGCTGGATGCTCGCTAGTTGGCGTCGTCAACCAGGTTTGTAAACAGAACAGAGAGATCAAGGCAGCTTGCTAGAGCAGAGGAATAGAGTAGAACCACCGTCGTCACAAATCCTGTCGTTTATGATCATTGCTACAGCGGGTCTTCTCCGCCAAGCCAGATGCTGCCGAGATGCAGCGATAGATGACCACCGCACCGCTTCACCACATGGCCTGCTTTTGATTCAAGATTTATGATAGCCTGCCTGATGGTTGTACGCCGGATGGTGCATTCGTCCGTACAAACGAGTCGGTCGTCGTGACTGAGGGTCTCAGTGACACTGTCGAGGTGACCTGATGGAACGATCGACGTCTTGCAACTTTCATGTGTCGGTGCAAGATACTGCACTATACCACCTGTCGATCCGTGCCTCGGTGATCTGCACCGGGTGGCGACTACTTCAACGGTCTATAATTTATGGTGCGCAATTAAAACGTGAACACAAAATGCACGCGTTGTCGACAAACAGCAAAAGAATGGACGGTGTCGTTACTCGACGCCGCATGCTTTGACTTTACTTAGTGGAGTGGCTCCATGTGCTTCACCAGAACAGCGTTGGACCTATTACTACTGGGGTGCCTAACGCGTCGTTAGTGACGCCACTTGTGGGCAATCGTGAGAGTTAATCCCTTCAACGCGACGGCAGGAGGACGTTCGTGAAGTCCGCTTATTATACGTGTGCTGCCGACTTTACGTACGTACTGGTGTTTGAGTACTATGCACTAGGTGAACATGTATGGGTGATCGCAGGGCTCCACTTCGGGCGAGCCCAAGGAGGTGGGCGCCGGCCCGTCAGGATCGCTCTGCAAGTACTCCACCAGCAGCATCACGTACGCTTAAGCGTGAGTGTTTCATCGGTCTTTACTGTGTTGCCGTGTCAGTTGTAGTGCAGTCTCTAGTATCTAGTATCTAGTGTTCGTGTTCGTGTTCATGTCATTTCAATATCGAAAGTTAGATGTTTCACTTTTGAGTTGCTTGTTTTGCTTGTTTTGCTTGTTTTGCTTTCGTATTTGCTGTGTTTAATTTTGTTTTAAAATAACGCACGCATTAGCGA